>CM046726.1:4016672-4091672 GCA_025584915.1 Monochamus saltuarius
TAAATATTACTGAAATATGTCCATAGATAAAAGTTTCCTGATGCATGATGCACTGATAAGTAAGTGTTCATAGTGTCAAGATAAACCACTAGAAGCTTAACTTATTTTCGTAAGAATTTGATTTGTCGACAGGTATCATTCCATTGGTCGATTGTGATTTCGTTGAGGCAAAAGAGTATAATGTTCAATAGAAAACACATATCTTTATGCATATTATTCTATTAATGAAAATTTAGACATTAAAGTTTTTCAAAGTATCACTCTCTGCGTACTGCATTAATAAGAATCTTAATAAAATAATGGTGTAGTATTAGATTATTATCAAATTTGTACCTAAAGAGCTTAATTCGATGAACAAATAATAATAATTACATCTCCTAACCACAAGCGAATTTGAATGAAAATATGAAGAGAAAGGACTGAAACAAGAAATCTTGCAAAATTTGAAAAAGTCTTGTTTTGTCTTTCAAAACAAGACAAAAGTTTCTTTAAAGTGTTATTTTTGCTCGATCTTACAAGATCATGTTTTGTCTTGCGAGAGTTTCGCATACAAATGAGAAACATGGAACTTTATTACAAATTGGGTAACAGTGGTGGTTACTCTTGGTCGGCTATGGTCCCGCTCAAAGCTCACACGTAACTACTGATATGGTCGATCGTCGAGAGTGGCCGATTGGTAGACGTTGTAAAGTATAGAAACAGCCAGTTTTACATAGTAAGTAACAAATAGACGAAATGGGATCGGAGTTTTATTAGTCAAGTGGCAATGAATTTGCAATTAGTTAACCTACCCTTAATAAACTTTAATTTTAAAAATAATTTTATATGTTGGATGTCCTTTAAAGTACACTGACCAGCAAAAAATCGGATCACCTAAAATTTTGACTAAGTTTATTACTTATTATCAGAGAAGGTGTTTAGAACACGATAGGTACATTAACGAAATTTTACAAGATTTCATTGTGCCTTACAACCCATTTGTACATTTTTTTTATGAAGTTGAAATTCAACTACTCAATTGGCCTGCTCGTGTCCCGGATATGAATCCGATAGAACACATTTGGGATAAGTTATGCAAACATGTCAGGAGGCGACGTGTAAGAAATATTGGACAAGAGACGAGAAGCTCTGTTGGAAGAGTGGGAAGTATTTCCCAGAAAACCATAATAGACTTACTTGGGATGCCTAAAACCATGGTCACTGTCATCCAAACTACAGGAGGCAACACTAGGTACTAAAAAAACTAACTTTAAAATCGTTGTTATTTTTGTTATGTTTTTAGTTTGTTCTCGTTGCAATTAGAACAATTAATTTTTTGTACTTAATAAAAACATTTAAACATTAATACGGTCTCCTTTAAATGCCACTTTCTGGAGAAGCATGACAGATATTGAGATGATTCAAAAGACTTACGCAAGAAAATGTGGGCCTTCTTGATAACTTTACAAGGCGTTTTAAATTTAATGCAGAAAACATTACTTTGCGCTACCATGTATATCTCAACCAGCAGCAATATTTTTCAAAAATTACCAAACCTATCGTAAACTCAACGAAAATACCTACAACTTGGCGAAAGAATCGTCTATATCGATGGAGAAATAATAAAAATATATAAAGTACCAAACTATGGCCAAATTTTAAGTTTTTTTTTACTGGTTAGTGTCTATAATAGAAATGCAATATTTATTTTATCAGCTCATGTTGACTTAAATATTACCCCTTCTCATATCTGCAAAACTTTTTGCCGTAGCAGTATTTCTTGTGTTGTCGCAAGATTATTTTATTTAAATCTTGTTATGTCTTACAATTCGAACTGTCAAGTCTTGTCGTGATTAAGAAAAGGCAAGATAAGACTGCCAACCCTGTAGAGGAATACTGGACAAAAAAAGTGCTGAAAAAATATTAATATCGATAAAACAGCATAGTGAGCTATAGAAACAAAAACTGAATTAGTTTACGTTGTCAAGTGAAAGTTTATTTGTCACCTAAATGTAATGATTTTTGTGCCTTTTTATGTAGCAAGATGCAATTCTAATAAGTTTTCTCGTTCCTACATGTAATTTTACTAATTAATAAAGTATGTAAAGTTCCGCGTTTCTATTTTAACAAATTTTCTCTTATTATACGTTGTTATAAAGTGCGCTTTATTTAAAATCCTTGCTTACGCAACCTGGTTGCAATTAATTTTAATTAATTCCACGTGAGTTCATTAGAGTATAACAATAAGTTTCTAGTGAAATTAAATTACAAATTCCATCGTAATAATTCATTAGGTATTTATTTTATCAAAGTCGGAGCGGAAGGAGGGCCATCTCTCAGAGCTTTCGCCATCTAAACTAATGAATAAATTTGCAAAGGTTAATTAGAAAAGTCGGCCTCCATAAGGGAAATTGCTTGAGCTTTAATATTTCATTAAATCCTTCATCACCTTCAGCTATCCCAAACAGGGTGAGAAACTTAATAGTAATACATCAACTGCTATACGAAAATGTTCTAAAAATATTTTATGGTTTATTCAAATTTTCCTGTCAACCTCCAACATGTTGCACACCAAATTAATCAGAAAGGCTTAAGAAGAAAAGGTAGTCGCCATTTAAAAAAAAACGGTCTTATCCTCTTCCCGCCGCCACTGGTTACATATTTGAAAATTGAACTCCACCAAAGTTATAACAAAGTTATAATTTTTAAAATATTCTAATATTCAATTATTCCATTCTATTAAATTTCTAAGAAGGGTAGGCAAATTTTGATGTTCTTATAAGCTCGTTAACTACAGGAAACAGAAAAAAATTAACCCCCACTCTCGATTTCTTTTCTAGAAGAAAATTAATGGTTTGACCATTAATTTATTGACAAACATTACCTATCGTCTTTTGTTCTCTAGTAATAAAGTGGTAGTGGTATTTTGCGTGTGTAACTTTTTGCAGCTTAGTGTATCCATCTCACTATTTTCTAACGTGATCGCAATTTACCAAACCTATACATATTTTATTTTTAAAATTTTCCTGAAATTCTACCTCTTTTTGGAAATATGTTTTCAGAACAATTTACTTCCTGAAGAAAGTTCCTAGAATAATACAATACCTTACAATATTTGGCTCAGTTCCAGTATGAGTGTTATTCAAAAATATAATTGTTTATATGTATAAAGAGAACAACCAGGTCAAAATTTATAAATTTCTTAGTTCAAAATAAACAGTACCTATGTGCAATATCGAAATATCTATATAAAAAATTTAAAAAATAATAGGTTGCTCAACTTTACTGACAATGAAACATAAATATTGATATTGTATATTGAAATAATCACCTTATTCCATTTACAACTATATTATATCGTACCAAAGGTTACATTTGCATTTATATGTTACCTGCTTAAAGTTCCAAGTTCATTATCAAGACAAAATAATATATTTTACATACAACTCAGATGACATTTAGTACTTTATTTTATAAATGTTACAATGGACAAAATAAATAAGAATATCAGATTTCAATTCTCTCTCTCTCTCTGCATATTAGACTAATTTACTTTTCTAAGAATTTTCATGATAAATAAAATATATATTTAAATTTCTCAGCAACGAAGTTGACAAAGTAGAATAACAGATGAATATATATTTCTTATTTGCTCGTATTCTAATTTTAAAATTTGAGATCGAAATTTACTGTCACTAGGATGCATTAGCAATATTTTATTTCTAAAGCATACAAGCATTGTGTATATAGGCATATACATAGCCAATGTTTGTTGGTTGTTTTATTAAAGAGAGAAATCAAGCATTGGCAATACAAGCTACAAAAAATACAAGTCTACTCTTCTTCTCGTCGAATGGTGTATTGCCGATGTTTGATAGGATTTCTTGTTTTTTTTATATATATATATACAAAAACTCAACATTAATTTATTCCCATTATTATTTTGTTGACTTGTTCGTTTGTCGTTGTTTCAAAATTTATTGAAATACATTTATTTTTTTATTTTCCAAGTCCTTAATTCATCGAAGAATATTGAATACACCTAAAAGTTAGTAAATAAATCTTGCTTTTTAGTCAATTATTTTAAATTAGAAAAATTCAACCCATAAAAACGTCCTAAGGGTACTTCAAACCCTTACAAAACTATACCAGGGATGAAAAATTTCCAACAAATTACAGCCATATTGGTCGATCATGAATCACCTCTTAGCAGTACTGACTGATTTAAAAGTTAACAGTAAACTAATTAATGTATTATATGTACTACCAACAGTAAGTGGATAAGTAATGCAAGTTGCTGTAATAAAAAAAATTAAATAAAACTTGGTGCAAAAATTTACAAGTCAAATTAAGACTGCAAAGTACCTACGTAGGTAATAATAAATAACACAATGCTATTTGAATGTAACATTTTTTTCATTTCAAAATCCGTCGCTAAAAATAATTGAATACATACAAAAAGAAATCAGATTAGGAGATAATGCTCTTTATGGAATTAGCGTTGTAATTTTTCAATGACTCACTATAAACAAGAATACACCACTGTTAATTTCCTTAACACAAGCTTTAAACCTTATATCAAGGCTGTAACAATAATAGTCTATATACTAAAACTAACCATTCTGGGAAAATTTTTCATTGGCTTAATGTATGTAATTGAAGTAATTAATTTAATTATACGTACCTATATACAACGTAATTTATTACTCTATTTTGAAACTATTACAGCTTAACACAACTAATAAATTTGCTTTGCTTTTAATTCTACTAACTGATATAACACATAGTTTAATGCAAATTAAGAAGAACATGAATAGAAAAGTAATGTATTTAATTTGTATATAACGCAGGTGATGTATTAGATCTATTTATAAAAAAAATCACATGAATAAAAAATATTTTTTTCTCAAAATTAATAATTCATAAAGATATCATATGTTGTAGCACGTCGTCAAGTACAAGTTAGTCGCAAAGTCATTTAGTAATTATGCGTCCTTTTGCCTGAATGACATACACGTAACTAAGGTGTCTTTTTCATAAATATTTATATCATGTTTTGCAAATAACGGCCTCCCTATATGTACTTCCTCCATCTTTTCAACTAAAGAATTTATTTTGATATTGCCTTGACGTCAATGAAAAAAAAATAATGCAAATTAAAGGGTTTTTGACACTGTAATAAGTCACTGTAAAGGGATATGCAAACTGATAAGCTAAATAGTTAAAATATTCATGACTATAAATTACCAAAGATATTCAATATCAATTACGTCTTTTTGAAGTTAACAGATTACTGACGGAAATTTTTAAATTTGAACGGATAACAATCCTACCAGTACCATTTCGAGCACTTAAATTATTATACGTTTATTTTTTTAATGTGACAGGGATAAATAAAATAAAACGTTTTGAAAGCTTCTGTGAAAGAATTTTATTCGATCAATTGGCTCCATCCAAAACTCCTAGCAACTAACTTTTACAGAATCAACCATGCTTGCCAAAATCGCAGTTGTAGTACGCTAGCTATTTTTTAAACGTAATAGATATAGTTGGCTTGGCTATGAATTTTTCATCGGCGCCTTCGCCATTTTTTTAAATAAAACATGAAAAAAATAAGAATTCATAAAACTTTGAATAAGTGTTAAAAAACTATTTTTTCTTAATTTCTTCATGTACCTATAGGTTCTGTCACAGCTAGTTCACCTAAGAATATATTTAGTAGCATTGATCTGCAAATATTGAATTTAGAAACCAGTATATTTAAAATAAAAAGAAAAGAAATTTTAAATACAGGGTGTTCTACAACCCCTATGACAAACTTTAGCAGATGGTAGTTGGGTTAATGTCAAACATTCTTATATGAACATAGGTCAGACTTGTTTTTGTTTAGAAGTTACAAGCATTTTTAAAAATATAATTTCAATCAAAGTAGCCTGATAAATTAAAATGATGGTTCCTATAACAATAATTATTATTTGTGTCATTTTGTTTATTCATTTGACACTTAGCGTTAAAGTGCCAAATAAAATATTAATTTATTTACAACTGAAGAGGATGCAGATATTATCTGCATATGGGAATGCCAGACAAACAGCACGAGAATACCGACGAAGATACCCAAATAGACATAATCTGCCCACCCAGTATTTGGTGCATTATTTCGTAGACTTTGAAAAGAAGGTAACCCTGCTCCAAAAAAAAACATTCGTCCTAGTGAAGTGAATGTACAAAATGAAGAAGATATAATAGATGTCATTGACAAATAACAATTATTGTTGTAGCAACCATTATTATCATGCTACTCTGATTGAAATATGAAATTATATTTTGAAAATGCTTGTAATTTCAAAAAATAAAAACGAATGGTATTTGTTCATATAAGAAAAAATGTTTGACGTTTACGTAGCTACCATCTGCCTAAGTTTGTTATAGAGATTGTCAGAACCCTGGATAGTAGTTCTGGCAATAGTGGTAACTGACTTGATAAAACTTATAAATTTATAATATGTATTTTGAATCTATCTATCCTTACTAGGTAAGAAATGTTATTATAGCACTAATGAGTTTATGGAAGATAATTTTATGTAGGTAAATTCTATTCTGTTGTTTGTGCTACTAGTCTAATTGTGTTTGACATGTCCTATACATTGTTTAATGTCCTACAGGATAAATAAAGATTATTATTATTATTATTATTATTATTATTATTATTATTATTATTATATTCCTACATTATTATTTTCCAAATTAATATTTCACAGTTGTAAACACAATATAATAACAAAACACTGTTTGATCTTGTACATCTTGTTGGTACAGGAACTGTATATTCAACCCGGCCATGTGGATGGAGTATAAGTAAACTATTTTATTTAAATACAAATATTTTCTTTATCCCCCTTATCCTTAGCCATAGATATGACCCAACATCCCCGAGTCGTTACAATATGGTATGAAAAAATCGACTGAAATAGTCCAAATTCGCATAAGCAATTAGATATATATATGATCTAAGTGTAAGAAATTCTTGATTGTTTGAGGAAGTTGAAAGAGCTAAATTTAAAAATAGGAACTTACTTATTAAGAGGCTTCCCTGTAAAAACACGAAAATAAACTTTTACAAATTAGTGATTTGGAGATCTTAGACGCAGTGAATCATTGTTATTTTTTAGAATCGAATATGAATAAACTAGTCTCATATAAGAATGAGATCGATTCAAAATTGTCTATATTTAGAAGTAAGTATATACTTATAAATACACGTGTTTCTAAAAATGTTCACTTTTATCCTTGTTTCACCAGATAACGCATTTTTCTTGAAGGATCAGTCTAATTTTTTGCTCATTATTGGTAAATCATATTACGTACAAAGTTGTTTTATCTTTTAATTATATAACCAAAACTCAGACCTCTGGTGATCCCCAAGGCTCTATATTAGGCCCTTTTTTATTTGTAATATATATTAACGATATTGTCAATGACAATGAAATGTTAGCTATCTTCTATATGCCATACTGCACCGTTATATGGAGCCCAATATATGAATGTCATATTTCTGTGCTTGAAAAGGTTCAGAGGAGATTTTTTAAATCTGCAGCATTTGTATTGGATGGTATCTATCCTATTACAGGAATTCCGCAAAACGTATTCTATAACCGTTTTCAATTACAGAGCGTTATCACTATACGTCGGTTGCATTCTATATTAATTCTTTTTAAAATTATTCACTACATTATTAAATCAGATTATTTACTAATATGCATAAATTTTAGAGTACCGAGATCTAATAGTCAATTTAATAGTTTATTTGCCATACCTCATGCTCGTACAAATATGTTAGTTAAATCCCCATTGCACCAAATTTTAAATAACTATCATGAAGTAGAAAGTAAGCAGCTTTTCGGTTAACCTTTTATTTGTGCTATTCTTTGTCAATTAGTTTTTATTTTTGCATTTATTTTTGTCTGATGTATGTTATGCTTATATGTTCTGTAATTTTATTTTTACTATTTTTTAAATTTTGTATTTGCATTTTAGTGTCTTACTATGACTTTGTATTCATGTTTTTATTTATTTTCTTTTTTTTTAACAGTCAACTTATCCTGTAAATGGGATATTTTATTTCTATAAGCAAATAAACAAAAATCATTGTAGTCAAGATTGTGCTGAGTTATTTTAGGTATTTTTTTAAGCATCACAGCAACTATACCACCCATTTAAACTATTACAGATATAATATTTCAACTTAGGTTTTTTTATGTTTATCCTTATTTTATAAAATAAGCAGTATGTGAAGTTCATAAATAATTTATTATAAATTTAATCTGCTTTTAATTTTAGAGATTGTAAACTGACTATGTGACATCAAGAATTTGACCAATATGTAACCAAAACTACAACACATGTGAGTAAATTCCACTATAGTGATTCAAATACCTTACGACAAAATTATAAATAGCCTGGTCCATCTATTATTTACACAGTAAGTGGTCCTGAAATAGAACTGATAATATTTCAGGTCTCCCGGTGGGCGAGTAGCTTATAATTTTTTCAGTCGTATTCAGCGTAATTAAAAATTTACCAACTTGCTTACGTCAATGATGAGAGAGGGTTTTTTTCTATGAACAGCCTATGCGTGATATAAGATGACAGTTTTACCTTATCCTTGAATATGACATGACTATTTATCAGATATATAAGGAAGGAAAGAAAAGTATATATAAATTATGTTCCCAAAATGGATTCGGCTCTATAAAAAGGAACACCAAAATATATTTAATCTTTAATACAACACAATATGAAATAAAACGTTGTACGATACACGGCCATGAAATGTCATTAACGTAAATAACTATTGAAGGGTTGCTCTTTGATGGGTCCCTTAATCATTTAATATTTATTTATACATTTATACAGTGTACAGTTTATACGACATGCATTATTTTGTCAAATATCTATAATTTTTTAAAATTTATCAACTACATCTGAAAAACCTACATAAAAAATTGTCATATTAGATCATTACTTGTCATATAACTACATTAACATCATTTATCTAAACTATAAATGCTCTTTAACCAACACTGGATTAAACATCCAAACATACATGAAATTTTAACTAGACCCCGTCAAGCAGAAAACTAATTTTATGACCGTCCACTTTTTCTCATTAAATGTAGCAATAAAGTTACAACTTCCACCGCGGTTTGTCATTAGCAAACCCTTGTTAACTGTCTGGAGTAATAGGGAAGCTTGAAGAGGTTTATGGTATAAGTCTGCTAAAGCCCTGAGACGTAAGTGAACTAGTTTTGTAACTTCTGACGTGACCGATTAGTTTGGACAGAGGGAACGTAATGTACGTGCTGAGATGACATGTTAAAAAGCTTATACGTTTTATAGTAAGAAATACATACATCTGATGAAGTTTTTAATTAAATCATCTGAATATCTTCAGAAAGCTACATCGACAATCAAATACAATAATATTTAAGGAAATGTTTAAACATATTCACTGTAATATATGGGATAAGAGTATGCTGAAATTCGAAAGTCTAGTAAAATGTATTAAGAACAATTTAGGCTAAAGAGTAGTGAACGCTTATCAACAGATTTAGAATAATGCACGGTAAACAAATACATTCTGATTTCTACACGGTCGCTTATCAGTATAAACAAAGGATAAATTTACATTTAGGGGTTATAAAAATAATTGGAAGATCTTGTTTACTTGATTTTGTTTGCGAATATTGGAGATCCAAATAGATAAAATGTTTAATGGGTTCAAAGGGCAGCAAAATACATCTCTGATATTATGGTAGTGGCATTTTCCATATAATATCATCAATCAAAAGCTCATTGGAATGCTCGACAAAGTACACAGTGCTGGGTAGCAGTATTTTATTGTCATAATATGTTTTTTTTTAATATATCAGATTGTGTGAAAAGCATATTATAAAATTGAAGACTAAATGAATTTGTTGCTTAATATTTGATTAAATAATGCAATTTTATTGTTGAGTTGAGTTGAGTTGTGCCTTTAAATAATTGAAAATAATCTACTTAAACACCAAAATATAAATAGGTAAAATTAATGCAATAGGATATAATTTTTCAGCACTTACACAATACTCAATATTATTATCAGAATATGCAGTTACTTTCCATAATATTTCTGGAAGTAAAATTTGTAGAAAATACAATACTAAATTATAGTCAGACCAAGGAAAATAATTTATAGTTATGATAAATATGTTTTTATAATTAATACAGTAAACAGAAGATCACAAGATTGGCTTACATATATGCATTCTGGACATGTGGAACTGGCCGCACAGTAACCTCCGTCTGGTCTTACTACTGCGCATAGAGCTAAGATGATTTTAGTCAAGTTATTATATGGCATAATATAAGTATATTTTAAAAAGCATGATAAAGACATATTATTTGTTGCGTGACGCATATCTATTTTTTTCAAGTAAATATTTTCGCAAAAATCAACAATTATTATGTAATGAACCTTGAAATATGTAACTGGTAAAGCATATTTTCTCGTAACATCAAACAAAATAATTGCTGTTCGGCACGCTCAAGCTTCGAATTGACTTGATCAATTGCGTGAGTGCCTTTTATAATTTGCTAATGCGGAAGACGACCTGGTTTGGATTTCTTTCACATTGCTTGCCTGCCAATTTTTCGTAAACATTTCAATGCAAGACATATACGTAGAAAGCCGATGAACATTAGCTGAAAAAATAAATATTGTGCATCTATTGTAGGTACATGCTTTTGCAATAATAATGATACTCTCTCAAAACAGTTTTTGACCTTCTGAAAGTTCTGAGTAGAAATTATACTAATTAAATCTATATACGTGTGAGCTCCGAGCGGGACCGTAGCCGACCGAGAGTAACCACCATTCCTACCAAATTCGTAATAAAGTTCCATGTTTCTCATTTGTATGCAAGATTCTCAGAAGAATCATGCAAGTCTTTCAAAGTCGAGAAAGAACAAGGCTTTAAAGAAACTCTTGTATTGTTTTGCAGGACAAGACTTTTTCAAATTTTGCAAGATGAAACGTCTGATTGTTACAATATTTAATAAGGGCCAAAAAGGCATTTTTAGTTCTTTAACGTACGTTCACATTAGATATACCGACAACAGAAACATCAATAACATATTTGCTGATATTACATTCATATTTGAACTCTTGAACATCAAACCAAAATTTTTAAATACATCTTGAGTCTTGACCTTACTTGGTTTCAGAGACAATTAAAGGCAGCTTTCCTAAGTTCTTTCAAATATCATTAACTCAACAAAATAGTTATTGCTCACTCTTAATCATTTAGAAACATTAGTTGGCTACCACAAAAATTATGATATATATTCCTTAAACCTAAAGGGGAAAATATAAAGGCAAATACCAGCTCTTTTCCAACACGGCACCTGACTGGTTGGAAACCTGTGATAGCCAAATCGTTCACCTTACTGCAGCGGAGTTGTATCTAATATTAAACTGACTGACTGCTTTAGACAGGTTTCAAACTAGTCAGGTGCCGTGTTGGAAAAGAGCTACCGTAAACTACAAATGCACAAAAAATCAATGGTCATATGAGCATGTTCATAGGATATGCAACAGGATGTCACTTCCTTTCAATTGTAATAAGAGATTAGTATTCATCAATGAAGAATCAATTAAATCATTATCATATTTGCTGTTATGAATTACTAATTTCAATATAACATTTACTTAAGCTACTTTAACAAGTAACAAAACGGAAAATTCGAAAGGATGGACAAAATAGAGTATCTTTGTTATATAAACCTTACTGTACAGGGTTTCGTTCTTGAGATACAGGGCGAAATGTAAAAAACTACTTTTAAGGGATTCTTTGCTCAAAGATATCGGAATAGTGAAAATTGCTTCTGATAAAGTTCTTTATATAGCTTAGTGGTAGTACTTGAAATTTTTTAACATACATTTTTTTTTAAATGGGACATCCTTTATATTTTTAAGCCATTCAATTGCATTATTATTTTCTTGCTGTTGTATGCGTGGTGCATAGTTGGCCATGCATTTTTACATAACTATACAAATTTGGTTCATGAATAAATTTACTTTAATAATTCTAAAAATAAAAGTTTACCAAAATAATTATATTAACCAATTATGTACTTAATAAATATTTTTAATTGAATAACATTTGAAAATAAACAGAAACCACAATAAATAATAAGAAGAAAATTAAACGACAATGTAAACAAACTGTTGAAAATTATTTAATATTGGAAAATCATTTAGATATTGTTTAAATTTTCCCTATAGTGAACATTTTAAATATAATAATGAAAATAGTCAGAAGATTACAAAACAAGGATATTTTTAATTTTTCAATATTAATAAATAATTATTTGAAGGAAAAAAGTAATGCAATTCAATTGCATAAAAATATACAGGTTGAAAATGTAAGTTTGGGTCATATTTTAAAAGACATCCTGTAGAGAAATTTTTAAGTACGTCGCTGAACTAAATAAAAAACTGTATCAGAAGCCATTTTATTAATTTCGATACCTCAGTTATTCTCTGAAATACAAAGAATCTCTTAAAAGTAATTTCTTTAAATTTCGTCCTGTATCTGCATCTCAAAAACGAAGAAGTCTATGAAGTTTTGATTAAGGCATCTTAAGTTTTTCGAAAAAAACAGTCCAGTGCTGCAAAAACCGCATATTTCTTATAGTGTCCGAAATACCCTGGAATTACCACGAAATTAGGACCAACGAATTCTAACCCCTAGAAGGAGCTTTGTGAATGTAATATATTCCTTTTAGCTGTAGCCAACAGTTAAATAAAGAGCTACCAATATTATCAACTTGAAAAGGACAGAGTATACTCACGTATACTCAAAGAAACACAACGGCAGAGCCGAAACGGAATATCATTTTGACATGCATAATAATGACACATATTTACTCTGTACATAAAAGTGCTGCTTTACTTAGTATTTAATGGTGAAAGTTTCACCTTTTTCAGTATTTATCAAATTACAAATATTGTAGAATATCACCCAATAAATTAATTCCTTTCAATGCAAACTTTAAAAATGCCACTTATTGTTAGAAAACCCGCGCGCTAATGTAATGCGCTGTGTTTATTATGTGTATTCGCAAACAAAGCCTCAAAAGCCTCCTTCTAGGAGCTAGAGTTCATTAATTGGGACTGCACTGTTGTAAATTTTCCTAATTGTTCTCTTAATTACAGTCAACTGTAAATTATGGAATCAAACTTTCTCACTTTTTCTGAAACAGAAAAGACGCTTTTATGGTTCCTGCTTTTGGTATCTTAGAATAGACCTAACAAATCACGTTTTTATATTGATAAGTGAAAGTGAAATCAGTAAGCTAGCTACCTACACACGTGATCGTTATATATGACTGAAAAATATTTCCCGTCGTCACTTTCGCCTCAGACAGGCCAATTGTCAAGCAAAGAAAATCAACTTACCCTACTGACCCAGAATTAACAAGGAATGGTAATGGGGTGGGGCACTGGCTGTGGGGCGAGCTGGCTATGGAACTCCTAGTGCTGGAGACTTGGCTGTGGGGACATTGCGGAGGGCCTACGGCGATAGCACCTGGCCCCCTCTTGCGGGGAAAGCAGAGACCGCATATTCCGCCTTTCTCTAAGCCACCTGAAAGTAATAAAAATCAACTATTATTTCCAATTGCAGAAATAGACAACTACTTTATCCTGGCCGAATCTTTGTTTTGCCTTTGCCATAATATGGCACCTATTATCTATTATTTATTATCATAGACATCATGTACCTTGATAATTTAATGTGATAGATTAAGGAAATTTACTGGCATTAATAAGATGATAATGTTCATGCTGCATTAATATACTTCCATTAAAATGTAATCATCTAAAATGTTCCAAAGTGGTGTAATAAAATGTTATGAATTAGGGTGATTGCCTGTAAACTGCAAAATATAGAATATCAGTGGTGTACTGTGTACGCTTGGGATTAAGCTCTAATGACCGAGATATCTGTTATAAACATTCTTTTTTTTTACTTCTATTTTGTCGCTAATTTTATTTTTTATAATTATATAAAAATATAATTTTTTTAAATAGGTACTTCAGATGTAAATTGCATTCCCCTAGCTTTACCGTCATTAAACGTAAATTGAAAGTGTATTAGGCATGCTTAAACAACTGCAAACAAGGAGGGGGGGTTACAAACCTGAATAAACAAATAAATCAAAAAAGTTGTTTACAAAATCTAAAAATATTTGACACTTCCGTGTCAACTACGTGAGAGATGGGGTCAGGAGTTCTAGCAGTTTGAAATAGGCTGTTAATATTGCTCAGTTGCATTCCAAAAAGTGTTTGGTCTATAAATGCTTTTATTCTTATGTTAAAATATAAGTTGTGCTACTTTTTTGTGTAGTCACATTAAAACTGTAATGCTCCTAGTAAATGAATAATTCTAATAAATATGAAAACTTTCTTATGCATTTGAAATAAATAACTGGGATTAATTTTAATATACATTTAGACGTAAACTTTACAATGACAATTGAACATAAACTCAACCCTGGAAAAAATAGTTCCAGAGTAATCTGGTCATTATCCTTCTGGTGATGCAATTTTACCTAGAAGTATAACTGAAAGTAGGAACAATTATTCTTCTATGTTGCAAATAAAAAAAAACTGTAGGTATCGCTATGTTACTGTTTGTCACAGTAATCTG
This sequence comes from Monochamus saltuarius, assembly GCA_025584915.1. Classification (NCBI taxonomy): domain Eukaryota; kingdom Metazoa; phylum Arthropoda; class Insecta; order Coleoptera; family Cerambycidae; genus Monochamus; species Monochamus saltuarius. The sequence goes on from CM046726.1 coordinate 4,031,405, forward strand.
AAAGATGGAGAGATTGCGTTACAAAATCTGTGACTTTTTTTTGCGGACGAAAAAAACATTTCTTATGTACCTAAGCTTTGACAACATTCTAGAAATATTACCACAACCTTAAATCATCGAAAGAAACATAAACAATTTTTTAAGTTTATAGAACTAAATGTTTTCGAACAAATAAGTATAGTATGTTTTTTTAACAACTACTAGTTAATGAAAACTTGTTTTTTTTGTAAATATTGATTATTGTAATATTTTTAGAATATTAGGTGTTTATACAATTGTTACAATAAGTACATATTTGCTTTTAGTAAACCCGTTCTTCTATTGATTGTTTGAAACACTAATGAAACGTGTATATTTTTGTTTATTGTTAATTTTAGAATACCTATTTGTTTATTTATTTACGTTGACAGTTCGCTTGGAATGATTTAAGAAAAACTCAAGTAAAATAAAAAATAATAGCAAAAATAAACTCTCTCCTCAAAAAATTTGTTTTTAATTGATAAATCAAGCGTTTCGTTCAGTTTTTTCTAAAAAAATGGTTTTGCTTCTACGCCAAAATGACAAACTGTTTTCTTTCATTTGAAGGCGTTCACCCATTATTGAATTTCTTAAAAGTTTTATTACTAAAGTTTTCATAAGAAGAGTTTCATTATTACCGATTGCAGTATTTTTTAAAACTTTTGCGTAATTTGTAAAAAAATATAACTGAGGAAACATGAACCGATCATACACAGTAAAATGTTGTGTCAATAAGTAAATTGCACATTTACGACTATTAAGACATGTAGGTCAAAAAACATGTGTGAACATAAAATTGTATACAAGCTATTAAAACAACTTCTTGTGAATGATTATCTAAGTTGCTAAAAACATACATTAAATTAAAGATTAAATATTTTAAAGTAATTTTCCAAATTATATAGATTGAAAATGAAATATAGTTATTTGTTTAAAGTTTACAGCAAAATTCAAATATTTATTTAAAACTCATCAATCTACTGAATTTACCGGTATTCCGAAAAGCCTACTTGTTATTCATTCATGAAAAATAAATATGATGAAAATCTTCCGATATCCCATCACTCTGCAAGCTCTAGTATTTTCTTCAGGCCAACCTTGGCTGGCAGAAATCGATAGAAACATGAAACTCATTCTCTAAATGTTATCTAGTGGAAAATTTTAAAGCTTGTCTGGTGTATTCTGCCAGCCTAACAATACACTCTACAAATTGGCAAGGATATCCACCGACTTGAGTTATCCCTTGTTATTACTAGCAATTTATAAAAGAGCCTATCATGTTTTTGTATGAAGGAATCTGTTAAATAATAATATATGCTTTTGGGATTTAAGGTAATCAGCCCAAGTAGGTATATATACCATTTCCACCATAATAACATTTATGTTATTTGAAGGTAAAATATTATATTTCATCACCTTACATTTTTGTAGTATGTATCCCCCTGTAACTGTTAAAAAATAACGGCGATGTTATTTCTTGCACGTTATGTAGAATTTTAATGAGGAATTAGGTGTCGCTATAGTTTAATTCCTTGATAAAAAACTAAACAAATTTTTAGGTTTAGTAAAAGCGAAGATTAGAAATCAAAAATGCAAATTAATGTAATCAATATATCAACGTATATACAGGCTGTATCACATAAGAGGGCCACTCCCATGTATCTCGCTTAATATGCGAGACACGTCAAAAATCTTTAATTTCTGTATTTTGCATAAAAAAGTACATTCTGTTTATTTTTTTTTGCAGTTGGCGTCTTTAAAACAGGTTCTACATTATCTTGAGCAACACGAAAAAATTTTTTTAAACTAAAATTGAAAAAAATGTAATAAATACAAAAGATAAGGGCAACATGTAGTATATTGCATGAAAGACGAAAAAACAAGCAATTTTTTGTGGCCATAGCCTGCTTCAATAAAAAAAATTTTTATCCGCCTAGAGGACGCAGCTGACCACATACGATATTTCAAAAATCTGTTTATATCAAGTGGAAGGTATCAATTTTGCAATAAAAATTTATTACCAATAAGTTTTCTCTATCTCTTAAAATAAAAAAGTTAGACAGCCTTAAAGTTTGGGCACTTTACAGGTCTTTTTGTTATTACCCATAAAGTTGGCCATGTATCTCAAATTTGTTTTTACGAGCATAAAGGCCTCCAAAAATGCAACAAAAAACAATTAAAGATTTTTGACGTGTCTGAGTCCTCTTATGTGATACAGCCTGTATATTCGTCTCATTAAGCTAACATATGCAACAAAGATGTCTTCTTTTATAATTACAAGTAATTATTATCGACAATAGCCTCTGAACATTTCCTATTACATATCTCCAATTTATTAGATATACTTTAAATTGAGGTTCATTGCTACCCATGTCAATAGGTAATTATCAATGTAATTATCAAGTTACTCACTGGTTTTATTTGTACCTAATTTGTACATCTAATAGGAAGAAGTAGGTCATTCTATTTTAAGCATTGCTACTAACATTATTATTGTATGTGTTAACTACAACAAAAAGAATAGCTTATTTTTTTGTTTACAGTCTAGTGACCCACATATGAAAGTTCTTCGCTGTTTCATGGAAGATTAAGTTTATATTTAGCAATTGATTTTATATCCTCCATTTTGTGTTATGTTCTATTAAACATATTCTATTGTTTTCCTAGATAAATTATTTAAATTCAAGGAGTGTTTCTTTTAATGACTTATGATATCTAAATTATACCATATTACTTTCGCTGTTTACTATTTGCACTTTATATTATGTCTACAAAGGACATAAAAGCCTCATTTAAAATTGCTTAGCCAGAACTGGCCTTTGCTGACACTAGACATACTTAGATATCTTAACAGATAAGAAATGATATCAAAAGTGCAACCAATTGACAATATGATCCTGAGTTCTATTTGACAATTCATTTTAAATGTCGTGGACACGCCCGTTTCATCCATGAAAAGAAATTCTAGTTCGTATTTCAAGCCAGCTTTATCTCCACCGAAACTTTCACGATAGATGTAAATTAAAATCGTGATATTTATGTTACTACAATGTAAATGTCGTGAAACCATTTTGAGAAATTCGAACACGCGAATCTAATATTAGATATTGCGGATATAATTTTATAAAATATTGTGAGCGTTATGATTGCGCAGTAATACATCATTGCCCAATTTGGTATGGCATGGATATAATATTTTTATTTATTTCATCACTAGGGTTGACGTATTTGTTTCTGTCTGTATCAGAATTCGGAACCATTTTCAGGAAGGATTAGTTGTAGAAAATTAATCGAATTTTACACACGCATCAATATACAGGGTACCCCATAAAGTTAGTGTATTGTAAAGTGTATTGCCAAAATCACTACCATATGAAAAACGGTTATATTATTACGTGGAGGTGACTAAAATGGGGAACAATTGTTTGAAAGCAGCTACGTTTCAAAGACGTTTTTGCATCTTATACAAACACGATTAAGCCACGTTGTGATTACTTGTAATATAGAATTAAAATAATCCCAAGGCATAAAACTAGAACGATTGAGAATTTACTGTAAAATAGGGTAATTCCGGGAGAGATTTAAACTATTCTTAAAGAGAAGCAATCCAACAAGTGTTCTTGAAGACACTTGGTATTCGCTTAGGTACATTTTAAAATTTTCAGAATTAGGAAATTTTAGATGCTCTTCATCTCGAAAGACACTAACGTTTAGGAGTTGTATCACTTTCTGTTTTAGTTTTCTATAAGACGTAGTTGAATGCCAAGACGTCTTCTTTCTGCCAGGTTTTTTGCTGCTATCCATCTTTCACACAAACACAAGGAAAAAAAATTCTACAAAGGTACCTATAGAAAATTTCACAATATTTTTAGAAAGACCATTAAATTTAGAAATTTTATTGTCTCTTGTGTTTTTAACATAAAATGTTTAGTGTAGAGGGGATGACAGTATATCTCCACCCAAAGTTTATGATATATTTTACAGCACATCTTGTATACACTGTTCATACACACAATAAACAAACAAATGGCAATCGAGTTTTCTTTTTGTTTGACGACCAATACATGTGATTATCTCTTTTTGAAACCTTTAATTTTTCGCTATAGGTATACCACTGCCTCAATATTTCTTAAATTTTTCTGTAGGATACATATTTCAAATAACTTGGTGATGATACATAATGATGCTGGTATAATATGATACATAACTTGGAAACTGTATTAACTCAGTTGTCCAGAAAATATGATTTTGCAAAGCGCATGTTGCATACAATCACAGCATTCTTGACAGCAGCTGAATGAGATGAATCACTCAATTTAACTTTATTGATACCTAGAATAACTACGTACGCAGTACATACAGTAGAGTTTGTGTACCAAATATTTTAATTAGTGTACCTACGTATGACCTAGAAAGTTATATTTGACTGTAGAAATTGATTTTGCGCTATTAGCTACAACGAATCTCGTAAGTATTCTGTGAGATGCCCATTTATTCATTGATATAAAAAAGTCAAGATATGTCAGTCTGCTTTGACACTACAAAGATTTTATATATCTTTTGGTATTAACAATATTGTGTGAAACGAACTACTCTGTGGACTAAAGCTCCGACCAGCGTTGAATTACACCCACAATATCTACCCATAAATTCTTTATTATTAGCTTATGTAACATTTTTTACTGTAGTAGAAAGATATTTTAAGCTATATATACAGGGTGAACTTTAAATAAGTACAAATATTTTAACTGCTGGTGTAGTTCGTCATATAGATCTAATATTTACGGAAATATATATTTTTTAAATACCCACATTTTTAGGACCGCTGCTTAACCAAGCTAATAAACCATATGATTTGTTGCGAGGTTGCCATATTTCTCTAATATAAATATTACGTTTCCGTTAACGTAATAGTAAAGTAATACGGTTAATTCTATTTTAAAAATACTTGTTTGAAGCATAAGTACAGTAAAGTTGGGTATGTAGTATGATACGCAGCAATATTAACATACATTTTAACTGCTTAACTGACATTACTATAAACGATTAAAAATGAATTTCCGCAAGTTAAATACTACCGTAAAGTATTTAGGAAGATATTACGTGATATTACTATGTCCAATGTTCAAAAATTATACATAAACGTGCAGACAAGCTTACCTGTTTGTTAAAAAATTAAACTTTTTAATCAGTAATCCACATTTCACAAGTTAAATGCCACTGTTAGAAAGAGACACAAGACACAATTTCCTTAAGTTATTCTATGAATAATAACGAAAAACTATGATTTTTACACAACATATTAAATTTAAAGGTTTGTTCAAGCAAAGACTTTTGTGTAACACTGGTAACACTGTGAACTACACGTTCAATCTGAAGCGCTATGACTGTTAAATGTATGAAAGTCAGCGGTCCTCAACAAGTTTTCTACAGAAAAATTACAAAATTTAAAATTTCACTTTTTTATTTCTGATTTTTTTGTAAAACAACTATTAATTATGTGTTCTACACAGTGAACTATACTGCTGGTTAAAATATTTGTACTTATTTAAGGTTCACCCTGTATATATCAAATTTCCTACAATACCTATCAATGAAGTCATATGTGTGCTCTCTGATACCCAACACAAATCTAAAATAATTATTACACTTATATTAAATTAATTTTGAAAAGTTAGCTTAAATAACCTTCATCAACTAGATTTCATGCGGTGCATAAAAATTTAAGTATTTCTTCTTGTGAAAGAGTTTTCGAGTCTTTTGGAATATGATTTCTTCCTTTTTGTTTTAAGAAAGCCGTAAGTTTTTTATATTTACTAATGTCAACGTCATTTTTTTGTCGAGAGGGTTGCTTTCTCCATGGAATAATACGACCAGAATGAAGAAGGAGAATACTTTTTCGAAAAATATGCCAGTAAAACATTTACACTATATTTTTTAATTCCGTGTTTCTTGCACCATTCCATGAATATGTCATGCTGGCGATTGTATTCTTCTAATGATTTTTGTGGTAGAATTTCGAAACACGTTTCTAACGACTTTTACCGAATTTCAGGCGATATAATTCGTGATAAAACTTTTACTGTTCGGACTGCTACAGCGCCAAACAATATCTGTTTAATTTTTTGCTCCAACTGCTAAATTATGAGAAACAGTATATATGGCATAAATTTTGTCTAGTATCATGTGTAGATTGTACCCTAGCTATTATCTATGTGCAATAAATCCATTCATAATTGAATTTACTTCCCTATTAGCGGCCTCTGCCACTAATATTCGGTTTTATTAACGTTGTTACTATTAATTTAGTTAATACTGCTAATTACAAAAAGAGGTTAATGTCCTAAAGCGATATTATATTTTATTTATGACCATTCTTTACGCGATTATTACAACAGCTGGCGAGCACTGTAACGAACAGTAATTAAAATTAAGTAGGTATATTTCATCACATCACCATGGAGTTCAGGAACATTGCGTTATTATTATTATACTGGATGAAACGATTGTTGCACGCTGGCATTGTTCTCTGCTACGCATACTTTGTACCAGTAAAGGTCAAAGTGCTGTTCACTGTCTCATAAATAATTAAAACTTAAATTTTTCAACCACAATTGGATTGTTTTTCCTGCAACTGAGACAGTTAAACGATGACTGTATACATTAGTGGAAATATTTCAAATTATGTTATGCAGAAATATTGGAAGAACAATTTTATCAATTCTTTTTTAACTAACTTTCTATAATATATTCTGCAGAAACCTGTTTAAAGATGAATCATACAACTTATCTGAAGGATTATCTTTGGCTATTTCTAATTAATATCAAATGGACGTTTAAATGTAACATATACACACAAATAACGAATAATGAACAGGCATACACACTACACATGTATTATTCAAAATGAAGCATACGGAACAAGCTTTCTAAATGGCAGAACTAGATTTACTTGTATATTGTTGATACAACACATAAATGTTGAACACATAAATTCATATTTCAGTTAGCGTGCAACACCATTTAGTATCCACTTCCTGATACAGTTTAATTCAAAATCGACAGAAACACGACATTCCCTTCAGGCCACGAGAAAGTGGTTATTTATTAAATTACAGAAATTAATTTGACAAATTTATTAAACTTCGGAGAGTCATTACTCCGCGAATACTACGAGAATTAAAAAATTAAATGTATATTACAAATTCCGCATTCCCCTTAATAAAATCAAATTTATTTCAATGGTAGTTATCAAAAAGTTACTTTTATTTGCGATAAATTAAATAAAATGTTTATGTTTCCTACCAGTTCTAAATGTTACTACTTGAAACATTTAACGTAAAAATATTGTATATGTACATGATACCCATATACAAATTTAGTTTGGCTTGTGACTACTGTGTTATGAGTTTACTTTAATTATACTTAATGCTAATTATCATTATAAATTATTAATTACACAGGATATGTGAGTTTTATTTAATATTCAAAACGATAACAATTTATAGATTTTTTATTGTTTTTCTCTTTTATGTTTATTGTTGACCCGTTGATCTGTAAATACTTGTTGTTAGTTCGTCCAAATTGTTTAAACTTGGACCATACAATTTACAGCAAAAGTGGGATCCAATTGCAGTCTCTCACCCCAAAAACTTTCCCTATACAAAATTTTGTGTAAATACTACAATTACTAAGAAAGTTATTGAAAAAAGCTTGAAATAAAATTGTAAAGCCACTCTATCTTGGACAGTGTCAACTTTTCGAGGTTTGTAGACCTTTTGAAACCTTCTGTATACAAATTACTGTATTCACTTTAATGTATATGGTTTCACTGAACTGTGAAGCACTTTAGTAGATTCTCCTTGTATACTATATGACTCTTCTTTAAACTCTTGGCTATTTGAACTGTGATCTTTCCAATACTCGAGATGGTTTAGACCTTAGACAACTATTAAGTGGAGCAAAAGGTGACGGCCTCTCCAAAACCGCTACTGCTTAATGCTTGATGCCATAATCTGTAAAATGCAACGTTCTAATGCACCAGCGGACACCATACGGAAGTCCGAAGGACAGTTTATTTATATAACAAGATTAAAGTTATTTCAAGATGCAAAAATACGTTCCTACAAAACACTATCTTACATCTACCTACAGTGATGCCATGACCGTACAGAAAAATACATAATTATTATAATTTTAGCCTAGGCATTATCGATCGCTATGTTATAATTAATAACGCGTTTAACACTGTACAATAGACTTTATTCGAATCAAAGACTGTGTGTCAAGGTCTACCGAACAATAGTAAAGCCGCTTGTTTATTATTAGACTGCTTCGAGTGGTCTGTATTTTTTTTGTATAACAAGATATTGAATTTGCATCAGTCAGTGTCATAAACTTGTCAAACACTAATAAAGAGAAAGTACAATACCAAGCTATTTCAGGGTGGCTAAGGAGACTAAGCAGGTTCAACCAACTCACACCCATGAAGAAAAAAGATAACAATATACTATTAAATACCTAAGGTGCATATATTTTGAAATGCAATTGGAATACATTATTTTTAACTAGTTCAGAGTGAGTTATATAACATTCTTTTCTTTCAAAGTAAGGTCACACCTAAAGTAATTTCAGATAGCAACGCCCCCAAGTAACAATAATAGGTGCGCCACTGAAAAACTACATCTAGTCGACTTTCAGAATACGTACAACAATGGGGTCATTTAGCATTTCTTTTATTACATTTTCTGAATGATTGTGCAATTTTAGTACTACCTGAAAAATATTACAATGTTTAGACGCCTCTAAAGCCTTAATAATAATTTGAGAACATAGATTCCGAAATCATGCCGGGTTATGCTCGCTACCATTTACTTGCATTTAGAAGACGAAACATAGGAAGGCCGTCGGCGTCGTTAGGATCGCGGCTTTTTAAACCAAACAGTCAGACTTTAGATATTGTATTGTACCGAAATGTCACAGTATATGTATAAAAAATGCCCATATAATTCAGCAAAATAAGAGAAAAAAAGTCTTAAGGTTTTGAAAATTGGCCGGAATCTTGAAGGCGTCAGAATTAAAGTAAAATAAGTTCTCTCACCTATCATGGTAGGATCATCCCCTAAAAATTGAAAACTCACCCCTAAATACGATTAATCGTATTTAATTGCTGAATTGTTCAATTTTCAGAAAATTTACAATAATAATAAAATGTTCGCCAAAAACTGTTCTATTCATTTTTTCCTTGAAACGAATAGTACTCGCGCCACATATACCTACCTACCTTATTAGTCTTTTTAATATCGAGTTTATAGATTGCTTACTTTTTTATTTTTCAAGGTGGTCCAATAAAAGAAATCAAACTACTGCTACTACGAGCTACTGAAATTAGTATGCAATTTAAATTTGAATGATAAGATTTATAAACTAAACATCAACTTAATTATTTTTTTAGTTATTGTCTGAAATTGAGGTTTTCTTTAAGATACTTGTAAATTTCTCTTTTAATTTAAACACAAACTGCACTGTACTGTCTTCTTAACTTTATTGTGTCTTAAATATATTAATTTTTTAGACATTTTATATCTAATATATAAAATTCTCGTGTCACAGTGTTAGAGGCCATTACTCCTCGGAAACTACTTGACCGATTTTTATGAAATTTTATATGTATATTCAGCGGGTCTGAGAATCGGTCGTAATCTATTTTTCATACCCCTAAGTGATAAGGGTGGTCCACCCCAAACATTTTTTTTATTTATTGGACAAAAGCTTTTATTTTTTTATGATGTGGCATTAAAAAATACATACAACCCTTAATTTTCACCCTTCTATGACAAACCCCTAATTTTTAATAGCCATTTTAGTAATTTAATCATTTTTAACCCTAGTCGATACCTGATCGATATTATTATCACTAGAACAGTTATCCCCGCCAGGCGTTTGGCGGTGTCACTTTTCACCACAAACCTAGAAAAAATATAGACAGCGTCGGTTCATGATATAGGTCATGTGACAGGCGCCGCATTTTCTAGGGACCCAAGGTCCAGAAAATTGATATTTTATTTGCTTTATGTTGGCGGTTGTGCAAATATGATGGCTGCATTGCAATATGAAATTAACTAACTTGCTGTCATTTTAAATGTCATTAAAGAATGTGACATGAATGTGACCAATCACAGTAAACAAATGAGATTCACGCTACAATACAACCAACGTAAATTGGCATAAAAATCAAGTTTTAGTAATTCTGGACCTTTTAGGGCAGCCATGAATTAGCGGTCGCCGGCAATATGACACTGGTACAGTCTATATTTTTTCTAGGTTTATGCTTCTCACCCAGTAAACAGCACGGAGTAGGGATGAGAACGAAGCCGATTACCAAAATATTAACTAGAAATAATTCATATGGCAAAACAACGTTTGCCGGGTCACCTAGTTTTCATATAAAATTTAAAATCAAAAAGAATAAATTTCAAGGTTTATTTACACACCCTGTATAATTAATAATCAAACTTTAAATTAAGTGAAATTTAAAAAGGATAGCTATTAGATATACAGGGTGGTTTTAAATGAAGTAGCACCAGACCACAGATTCCTTAGGTGAAAATAAATCGATTTGACCTAACATACCAAGTCGCATAATAAAAAAGATACAGGGTGTCAAAGTTAAAATGTTATTTTCGATATTTGTAAATAACTTCTTAAGAAATCCAAATATTTACTTAAAATTTGTAAATCAGTGTTTCTATTAAATAGCAGAACTTTTTTGCAGCTTGGTGTATCCATCTGACTATTGAAACAATCGACATCTCCTACCTGTTTTATTTGAAAAAAGTATACCTGGCTGAAGTCGGTAGGAGTAACCGTTTTTGAAATAATTCTATTTGAAATACGAACACGAACACCGAATAAAAACTGTTTTGGTTTCATGTAAAGTGCCTTTCTGCTGAAAATACAGCAAAATGTTACTTGAAAAAGTTGTTCAGAATAGTAAATTATGGAGACGAGCAAAATTTCAAGAAGTCGTTTCACTCTAATAGAAGCTTAGAGTGTAATTAAATTTGAATAAATCTGAATTACTAAACCGACATGTGACAAGCACGTGGAACAGAAAATAACAGCATGTGTTTGCAAATGAACCAAATAAATTGGGTCAACAGATGAAAAACTGCAACTGAAAAGGTACACAAGTGACGTTCATAAAATTTCAAGTTGCAATAAAAGTACTACAGGCCATAAAACTGGTATTATTTCTTTACATGTTTTTGATTTGTGACCTCTGACATTATAGATGTTATTATTAAACTTGTAATAGGTCAAATATTATGATTTGAAGAAAAAACCATTTCCTACATAATGCTATCACTTTATTTGTCTACAGTATTGTAATCTGAACGGCTATTATTATTTAATTGTCATTGTGGACAGTATATAACAACTTTATTGAAAACGGAGCAAAGGGGGACATTCTTTACTGGTATTTTTGACTCCGCCACTTTCACCCTCAAGCAAAGGTAAGCATCACCCCAAAATATTTAAATTGCATTGGGGGGTTGAGTAGTATTTATTTTCAAACCTCTTACAATTCTCTTTACAATTTTATAATTCCGCCCAATGCTGTTGATTTTAAAGTTGAAACTTATGTACAAACAATTAGTAACGGTAAAATTGTCACTCATTCGAGTTAAGTACGCCAATGGTATAAATTTAGTATTGCGTTACATTGGTTTTGGAGATATGGTATCACTTTCGTAAAAAAAACACAATTGTAAAAAACAGAAATTATATATATACACACAACGAAAGTAAAATTAGTGGATTCCAAATTTATTTTCCAGCATTATTTGGAAGCGTTGGTTGGTAGTTTATGTTTTTGAAAACGAAACGAGCGATCCATATTTGTATGGAAAATAACAGTTATAAATATTCCACAGGAAATTTCAGCAGGAAGAAAAAAAATGTAGTAATTAGTTGTTTTGTTTAGTTACTGGACTACATTGGCGGTAGTAGTTGTATTAGAGTTGATAAGGAAGTTTCAATTTGTTTTTGCAATAGGGCTTAATATGTATAAATTAAAAAGACCTCGTCGCTACTTTGGTCACCTTAATAGACGCTGTAAGCAGGATGAGTTAAGTTTAAATAATCAAACTTCAGGAATAGATTTCTTAGAAATTTCAAGCAAAATATGAAAATACAACATACGAGTTTATCTCGCTCTCCGACAGAGATACAAGGTGACCAAGTTCAGGGAAAAAATTCAACCGGTTACCTCAAACAGTAAGTACTTGTGACATTTTTAGGTTTTTTACTTTCACATAATATGACAATAGTTCTTTAAAGCCAGCCTCCCTGGATATTTTATGTATTTCTTTAATTTTATCATTTAACTCACAGTTGTCATAAAAGTATTTCTACGGGTAACGGTGTTTCTGACAAATTGTTTTTCCTTTATATGTAGTAAAACCATATGCTTTTCACCAAGTTTAGTGACGTAGGTATCAAATATTTTTCTCAAATGGTGTTGTAGACCCTTCACAAATATGCCACTGGTAATAATTTGATTCCAGTTTTTAGTTCATGAAATAATCCACTTCAAGTAATAAGTATCTACAAAATTTTAGGTATTTTCAGTATTCTTGCTATAGACTATAGAGTACCTCCTAACCTAGTTACTAGTGTTACCACTCTATCGACCTTATATAAATAATTAAATACTACTCACACAGAAGTTCATAATTATGTATACAAGGAATGAAAGACTTATTGCAAACTCTCAAAATCATCCATTAACGACACACCAGACATATACCACTTTTGGGCTTGTTAGGTCTCCTCAATATGCCCACAGAAGGCGAAGCAACCGACGACTTATCTTACAGACGGGAACCTGAGTAAACGTGATGCAACATGGAACTACATCTTTTGGCCACATGCTGAACCTGGCAGTCCACGTGCACACACAACTTTAATACAATTTGTAGTAAATAATACTACAATTGTGTCTCTATAGTTTTGGTAATGGTCACTACAAGTGTTCTATTAATAAATCTCAAATTTAGTGTCATTTTAAAACAGAAAAGTGTTAGAGAATATGTAAATATTTATATCAAATGTACTTTATTACTGAATTAATATATATACATTTGAATGAGGTTTAAAATTATAAGTATACATATTATTATATTTAAATACATATTAGATTTTTTCCCGCGCATATACATTTTTTGCTTAAAATTTCGTGAATAATCTATTGCTCTGTATAGACCTGTCAGAAAATGTTTCATATAGTTCAGTTCAGTGCGAATAAGCAATGAAATTCATAGAATTAATGTTGTCCATAATTAAAATAAAATTAAAATAACACAATGCAGAGAACGTATTGAAATATTTAAATTTGTATCGTGAAGTACGTATTTTACATAATAAAACATGATTATAATGAGAAATAGGTAAGCTAGCCAAATAATTATGCACCGAACGATATAAGACAGCTGAATCAGACATTTCCTGGAACAATTTTAAATTCGAGATTTAGAAGCGAACAAATAAATATTTTGATAACAAACTAAGCACCATACTGAAACATATGTTAATTTCTATGAGTCTTAATTCTGCAAACTTTTCAAGTTAAATATACAACCGAGTTGGATGAAGGTTTATTTTACGCAAAATTTTCATCGAAGAACACGTTATGAAGGAGCGAATTTCCCCAGTGCTTTTTCCATCCGATTTATCCCGAATCCAATATTCATTCATTCTTTCTAGTACTGTGGATTTTTCCGCTGAGTGAAGTTTTCAATCTACCCAATCTGTTTGTTTTGTATAGCTAATAGCAGCCATCAGTTTAATGAAAAACATTTTCAGACTGAATGGGCATCAATTCTAAAGGACTGGGAACGGCAGAATTGTTATCCAATGCCAGTCCAACCACGAAATTAATAAATACATTACACGACGGACAACATTTATCCCTGCCTAAAATATTAATTTTCCTTCGTTCTAATCAAAATATTAATGGTCCTTGGGGTAGTAACTACTTATTACACCTTACATTACAGCTGTAATTATTTACAGGGTACGCCGCTTATATAAGACGGCAAGAATTCAGATGACTTACGTCATACAAACAAATAAATAATTAATTATATTTTCATCGAAATATTTAAGAGAACGTCAGCCGTAACGTAAGACTTTTGAATTCTTGCCACGAGTATAGTAGAAAGTATTTTTGAATATGGCAGAGGAAAGTTAAAACTTCCCACCACCATCCGAGCAGTTTAGAGCGTTCCCGAAGTGTAATATTACATCACTTTATTTGTTGTACTACTTGAAGGTTAACCTTCGAAAATGAATGCGTAAGTCTAGCTTACGCATGCGTTTTTGTTTTCTTTGTGTTTCAATATAAGTTTTAAGAGTTATTTATAATAATTTATAAGACAATTTAATTAGTTGTTAATACTAATAATATATTCACTTATTTTTGATGTTTTTTTAGTTTTGCATTCAACCCTACTGGCAATTAAATAAATACTTTTCCAAGCATTCTATTACATGAAAATTTGTACCGTCACTAAATAATATTTAGGAATATTCTTGGATATTTCCATTCAAAATATGAAACAGGAGACAAATATAACACCAAAATGCTGAAATAAACACCAACGTGAATTACAATTCACTATCCACACACAGCTTTATTAAAATATTTATAATATATGTTTATAATTATGTCTTTAAATAAAAGTAACATTTTAAAAAATATATTGTTAACGAATCACATAATTATTAGGCCAGTAGAATTTCATAATTAGTAAAATTACCGGTTATAGAAAACATGAAAATGCATTTTCTTTAAGCAACAAATATTCTAGTATCATGTGTTTAAAAAAAATTAATTAATAATAAATAGGCAAGACTTAGGTCGGTCCTGCATCTCCCTCGTTCAACTGTTTACAGTGCCTCAACTAGATTAAGTTCAGTCACACTGTGGTTATCGGTGCAGATGGAACTTGTCGAGTGTGTAATAATTGTTGATTACTCAATAATCTCTTATTCAAATTAAAAAATCAGCATTTGTAGTGTGAATGAGTGTTCAGTTCACTGATGAATGGAGTAATAGCATGCGTACGAGATAGATTTCACCGCCGTTTAGGAGCGTGGCTTTGTAGAATTACCATTATTGATTAAAAGTAAAACAAAAACTCTTGTTAGTTTTACTTCAAATTACTAGATTTCGCAGATATAGAAGTTTAATTTGTCAAATTGTAGGTATATATAGGCAACTATATACGAATAATTATCTACATAAATATATTAAAAGTACATTTTTTATTCGTTGGGATATTGGATGCATAGTTATGTGTATCTATTAACAAAAAAGGAAGGTTAAACATTTTCACAAAATTGTGTATAATAATTTAAACACTATTTTTGGATGATGTATGAGAATTTGCAGTTATTTACATCTTATATAAGGTGTCTCCGTTTTTTGTTCTTAACTTTGGGAAAAAATAGAACATGAAAAAATTATAGTCTTTCCTATATCATTTTTCTCTATGATACTACGTTTTCTTGATACAGGACGTTCAACTTAAAAAAATATTTTATCTTCTTTATTATCTACTAAACAAATAAATAATTTTCGTGCAAACTCGATATGCAGTAATCATAATAAAATGTTAATATTTTGATGTGATAACTTCTTTGAACTAAAACCAGTGGTGCAGGAATGGGGTTTTGTTCACCCTTGAAACTCCTAAACTTCTACGTCAATGGTGAAAATTATTTCTTCAGTGCAGTGCAGTGCAGTTCAGTGCGTAGAAGTTAGGGAGTTCAAGAGTGAACAAAATCCCATACTTACGCCAGTGGTTTAGTTGAAAAAAAAAAATTCCACATCAAAATATTATTAACTTTTTATTATGATTTAGTACTGCATGCTAAGTTTTAAGAAAAAATATTTGTGTCTAAACGTACTTACTGTGAATAGTTTTGCTAGAGCTTTTTTCACAACACAGAATAAAATGTGAAATATTTACAAGTGTTCAAAATGACTTATGTTGCTTGTTAAAAGCGTCTACGATACCAACGGCAGATTCGCCATAAATTAACATGTCATGAAGCTAGTCATAGTTACTACTTGTTCAATATTTGTTTATGTATACTAACAAACATTAAGCAAGCACTAGAGAAAAAGGAAACGCACTAGCCACAATACTACTATAACTAATAATGCTTTTAGGTTAACAGCAGAAGCTGACAGATTACAATGTTGTCAAACGTTACAGTATTAAGGATTTTCTGGTAAGTTTCAATTGTTTACTTCATTAATACTTATACAAAAGCAAATTAGTTACATGGGCTTTTATTTAACCTTAATTGTACCTTACTCTGTAATTTTGTAGCACAGTATTGTCTTTCATGGCAGTTGTATTTTGATATGTGTTTGTAGAAAAACTATTCGTTTTAGACATTTTTTTATCTCATAAGAGTTCTTCTGTTGCTTTTGGTCGAATGTATCTATATAAGCCCCTTATATTCCGATTCCGGAGAACCTGTATATTTATATTGAAACATAATAAGGTATATTCGGAGATAACTAAGATTAAAATTAGAGGCTTGTGGGCTGCTCTCTTAAACTCATATTTCATGTAACAGTTGGAATTTTACTATAAAAAAAATTAAAATAAATTAAAAGTGAACCTTGGTTAGCAAACAGCATTACGCTTATTAAAATACTTGATGAATAAAATCGAATTCTATGCCTATTATGTGAAACTAATCGTAGCTGTAATTATTTTCTTTGAAAAAATTGTAAACTTTGTGCAGACATTTTGAGGTGCTTTGTAGCTAAAAGTTAATAATTATTAGATTAAGATTCCATTAAGAGGTTAAATAATATCAATTTACCGTATTTGACTACTTCAACTTGGGATAAATCTTATGACTAATGAAAACTATAAAATTAATCATCAAAATCCAAACGTATATGAGCATTGGTGAAAAAATCAAAGTTAATTCTGAATCTTTATTTGCTTTTAAAGAAAATTATGAAGAGTGTTCGTATTTGGAACAAGGAAGAAAATTATTTTAAAATCCAACGCGGTACATATTCATAAAGACATTGTAATTATTTATGTGGGTTCTTAAAAAAAAATTTGCAGGGGTCGCCAGGTTACCAATGTTAGCATACATTTAAGACACATACCAAAGCTACCCACCATGGTATGTTGTTTCTATATAATGCATGGAATTATACCATTTAGAACCCACAGTTATTATAACAAATACTGTTGTAACTGTAACATGATTGTTAATTTATTTTAAATTAAAAAGTCAAAGCTACACGCCTAGCTCAATATTATAGATTAGAATTTTTATTTAGATAATAATGCCAATGTTAATGTTATTACCATAATCACTTTACAAACAATTTCACTTCAATATTGTATATTCAAATGAAAATAACACATTCCCTCATTACAATCTAATGCATTTTTTAAAATTAATTTGTTGTAGTAATACCAAATATAAACAGATAATTCATTTTACAGTTGAAAGCTTTTTTCTAACCTGTGCCATAACTTCTCTATATACAGAGTGTCCTAGCGGAAACTGCGGTGATCGTTGTCTGAAAAAATATTAAAAATTTTGAAAATCTTGCAACATGACAAAGTACCTTAAGCGAATACAACTAAAATATGTAGAACTATACCAGAAATCGATTCACCTTCCTTATTTTAATTGTACACAGTATATATTATTATATTAATATTATACTATTATTGCTATAATATTAATAATTGTACAGTGACTCATTTAAAATAACAAAGTTGGTGTCGACGCAGGGACTTTACCATGTTGCCAAAATTACAAATTTTTCAAATCAGTATTTTTTCACATAATGATCAACCCAATTTCCGGCGAGAAACCCTGTAGAAATATGAAAAACCAACTTGTTTTGTGAAAATGACTGTCGTAAAATGTTCAATCTCAACTAATCTGTCATTTGTCTTTAACAATTATTACTAACTAACTAGAAAAATCCATAATCAATAATAAACAAGTCCACGATTCAGCATTGTCGATCAAGTTCGATGCACATTTAAAATGTTTATTTTCAATAGAGAAAGGAAAATAATTGCTACTGTTTTTCTAATGTTAGAACCAGAAAATATTTGTACTCATGTCCACACTCGGTGTGTAAATTGCCGTACATGTCAAATACATAACACGTGTAGAATGTCCATTTCCAGTGCATTCAGTTTACATAGTTATTCCATTTTTATGACTACAAATACCGAGAATTAACAATGACCTATACAATAAGTAGAGGCAGTGGTTTCTAATCGGATAATTTAACTGCTTAGAAAAATTTATGAGGGCAGGTGTTTGCTATTTAGTGTGTTTATAAGGAAATATGTTTAGTATGTTTAAATACTAAATACGTTTACTAATTAATAAAATGTATAAGGAGTGAATACCAGAGGATTGCAAAATAGGAGCAATACTCCCGGTTTTAAAAAAGGCACAATAAAAACTGTAATAATTATTACAGAAGCACTGAAATAAAACAAGGAAAGCGTATTTGGCATTTATGGACATAGAAAAAGCGTTTGACAGAGTACAAAGAGGAAAAATATGGGAAAGCTAAGAAATGTGATGTGAGATGTGTTACACCGAAGGTGATAAGATGGATGCGCAGTTTGTACAGTAATAGCACAGTTTAAAGCGTTTCTTCTTTAAGCTGTGGTAATAGTAAGAATTAAGTAATTAGTAAAAATATGAAGTGGACTATATTCAGAACGAAGGAACGTTTAAGAGGAAGTCATGAGTCCTGCACTGTTTACTGTGTTCTTAGATGAATAATAAAGAAATGCAGTCAGAAGTGTAGAAACTTTTATGTAGCATATAGGAGTTTAGCGAAAACAGAAACAAACGGTCGTGCTTTTGCAGATGATCTGATAATCTTCATGGATAGTGAATGAGACTTGAAAGAAAAATTAATGATTTACGTCACAGCTGACGTTACACATTTGTTTTTATTGTCAAAGGAATTTTCGATATTTGGTCGCGTTAAAAACATTTTCATCATTTTTTACAATTTAGTGCAATATATAATTCAAACTTTTAGTCTAGTATATAGTTTTACCACTATCAGTTGCAGTTTCTTAAATATTTTGATGATTATTTTTTGACGTTTCTTAAAACCAATGAAATGCTTCTTTATTTGTCACAAGGATAAGTTACAACCAATTATGTCATTATTATAGTGGGAATAAATCTCTTGTGATTATTCTCGGGAATAATCACTGTGACTTTTATTTGCCTAGCAAGTGTCAGATAGTTGTTAAAATAATTATCTAATTGAGTCAACGCGATATATAAAATGGGTGAAAATCATCGGTTTAGTACCTTTTCTGATGCAGAAATAATAAAAAAGATTTTAGAAACTACTTCGAAAAATACTCTAATAAGTAATCAGTCTATATGGAGACAATTTAAGACCTTCACCAAAGAAAGAAATTATATTCTGGATCAATGTACAACAACAGCTACTCTGGCATTGATTTTGAAAGATTGGGCTTATAACATGAAAAGAAAAAACGGAAATGATTATAAAAAAGCAGTAATAAATACTTTATTGATCTTTTTTATTGTAAAAAGTCATTAAGAAGAGTTAAAGGGATAACTAGACTAGACGAAGTTAGAAATGAGTTAGTAAGAGAAACATTTAAAATCAATGCTACAGTTCATAGCGAAGAGGCAAACGGGGACATTTAAATAGAATCGATAAGGAGAATTTGGGAATCAAGAGTAGTGACCAAGAAGAGAGGGAGATTAAGGGAGATGTGGAATAGCACAATTGAGAAAATCCTGAAGAAGAAAAACATAACATAAAAGAAGGCAAGGATCAAACACAAAATAGGCAAGAATGGAGTGCATTCATACATGGATGAAAAAATCACCACCACACCTAATGGTTAACAGGAGTTTTTAATTATAAACTCTATAGTGCAAATGAAGTATTTTGAAGACATGATTCTAAAAATGAAGACCAATCATTAGTAAAAAGCTGGATTAATTAAGTGCAATTGCATATAAAATGGACATAAAATACTTGCCAATAAGTAACATACGTAATTACATGTTCGCTATTATTATTTCATAATAATAATGATGACGTTCCTTCTGAAAGATTTAGAACTAGAAACATTTATCATATTTATAATTTTGGCATGTCTTATTGCACTGCTAAGTTAACAGTGCCAACAACGATCGATAATGGTGGCTAGTTTCTTAAATATAAATCTGCAATGTATTAATGAAAAGTTAATGCAAATATATCAATCTATTAACAAATCATAAGACGGATTTGCGAATTTTTATCTGAATCTTAAGGTTTGTTGACTATGAATCTTCAAAATTGTCAATTGTTCATTCGTGTTTCAATGTTCAAATTCGACAAAATTCATCATTAAATTATTTATGTTTAAATTGATTAATGTTTTTCTAAAAAATGTTTGGGTATTTTTTTATATATGGTTTTGTGATTCATATTGAAAATAAATTTCGTACAAACACGACCTTAACTTAGTGGTTATTCGTTTGTTTCTAACGATCATGCTCCTAAATAAAGATCAATAGACGCCCTAAAATGTTTTTAATGCAATAAATATTTATTATAAATTAAATTAATGTATCCACCAAACTTGCTCTGAACAAAGAAAAGTTGTAACTGTACTTTCCACATTTAATTGCTGTGATATTAAATATCTAGATGATCTCATTTGCCTGGGATAACGACATGTTGTGGGACACAGCTTGAGTTTCTCCTATCTCTGCGAACAATCTAACTGAGCAAATAAAAACAAGTGGGTAAGCCGTCTGGAAATATCTAGGTGCGGTTTCAGACTAGCTGAATTTCTCTCTATCTCCATAAAGGCAAATTTGCATGATATAAATTTAACCGAGGGAAGTGAAATGTTAATAAATCCACAGGATTAATATAGAAGTGCATCTTTGTCTACTAAACCTTGATTAAATATTTTGTTCGTTGTTTGCAAGTTTAATAAACACTCGAATAAACATATCCACTATTAATGTATACACTTTTCTATTTTCATTTTTTTATCTAGAAAATACACTTTCTATTCTTCGTTGTTCGTAGTTGACAGGACAGAGCCCATTATTTCAAATTTTCTAAGAGACGCCAAGAGGCAAATTTCTGTCAGTGATTTTTTTCTGGATCTTTAATAAATTATATGGTATTTAAAACGAATGTTAAATAAAAAATTCTACAAAGTCCGTCTACGGTTAATGTTAACAAGAGAGAAATAATTTTATTTTTCTACGTTCATGCAAAAAACAAAACTTGTTGCGGCTCTGTTTTTCAGATATTTTGACTTTTTCTGGTCAGGATAATACTATAAAATTTTAAAAATTGCAGTCAATCATTTATTAAACAAATAAAAACAAGGATTTGTAAATAATTTAAATTAAATGGTGTTCAAACTTCAAACTGATATCCATTTTCGTCAAAGCCACGATAACATCGATTTCTTAGGAACGCCTTGTCCGAATTAGCATGTTATTATTTCATCCCAAGCTCCTCGAATACAATGTAGGTTTTCTCTATTATAATACTTTTTCCTTTAAAATGCCCTAAATAAAAAAAAATCTGGTGGATTGAGGTCCAGTGATCGAGCTGGCCAAACAAGTGGACCACATCGACCAATCCATCTTCCCCGTAAATTGTATTTAACCAACATATAATTTCCACATGTTCTAACACAATAAACTAACTTGACATGACATCTGTCAATACGATTGTTACAACAACAACCAATGCCTATTTAATCCTATAATTTTTGTAAGATCTTTGTAATCCCATAAGATAACCCTGCTTAGAAAAAGTAAACATATCTAAAAGACAAGGCTTCTTAGTGAATTTCCTTAAAAAAACTTTTTCCCAGAACATTTATATTTTAATTTTTGCACTGAAAAAAATACTCATCATTGGCGTAAGTTTAGGAGGTTCAAGTGTGAACAAAACCATGCACGCCACTGGCTTTAGTTCAAAAAAGTTATTTACGTCAAAATATTAACATTTTATTATAATTACTGCATACGAAGTTTGAACGAAAAATATTTATTTGTTTAGTAAATAATAAAGAAAATAAAATATTTTTTGAAATTGAGCGCCCTGTATCATACGAAGTGTCATACCAAAAAATGGTATAGGAAATATCTGTATTAGTTTTTCATGCTCTATCTTTTCCCAATGTTAAGAATGAAAGAACGGGGACACCTTGTACAAACATTTTTAATGAGCAAGCATTGATCAAGCAGCTTAAACATAACGACATACGTTTCTGAAAGTATATTCAAGTATACATTTTACATACATAACTGCAACTCACCTATAGTCCTGCTACTAGAAACTGGACTGAGCGGGTAGAAATCTCCGTGCAAAGGACAATGGAACCCGATCGTTTGTTCTCTCCTTCGAGCCCGTCTCGTGAGGACGCAGAGCACGCAACCAGCCACTAGCATGAAGAAGCCGACCACTATGCATGCCGGACCCAGGATTCTGGAATTTCCTGTGAAGGCTATCCGGTCCTCATAGTGATCCGGCTCTTCATCTTCCCCAGGACCTCTGTAAGATGCGGCTGAAACAACAGGTAACTTTGAAACGAAATAATAAAAGGAACAGGTTGGTTTGGTTTGCAGGTTGCACAGGCTGCTTGCTATGCTATCAATGTGTCTTTTATATATATTTTTAGGAATTAACAATATTATGTGAAACTAACTACTCTGCGGACTAAAGCCGCAACCAGCGTTGAATTACACCAACAATTTATACCCATATACGCTTTATTATTAGCTTTTGCAACTTTTTTACTATATTGTATAGGTATTTTAAGCTAATATAAATCAATTCTCCTACAATTCCTATCAATGGAGTCATATGCATGCTCTCTAATCCAAACATCTAGGTGCGCTAATGAACAATTCCATAGACATCATCTATTCTATTCTATAGTTTTTGAATTTTCGAGTTCCCACAGCTTCAACAGTGAATTTAGGTTGTATTGATACAATGTTTTCATTAAACCAGGTTAGTAAATTTAGCTATATTAATTTTTATTTTGGATAGTTATTGAATAGAGCTTTGTATATGCAATTGTTCATTAGCATATTAGATATTTGATATCAGAGAGCATACATGACTTCATTGATAGGAATTGTAGGAGAATTGATTTATATTAGCTTATTAGCAAAAAAACTGTTGTCAATGGTTGAATTATTTCAGGCCTGGAATTGTTTAACAAATAGTATTAAGGTCACCGTATTTCTCTCCGTAAAATGATCACATTTGTGATGTATTTAGGTACAGAAATCTCGAAAAATAAACTACTATTTCAATTTCCTTCAAATAAAATAATAACATTTAAAAAACCTTTGTAAGACACATTATTTTGCTATTCTAACCTCACATTTTAACAATTATTATGGCATAACCTATAAACAAGAGTAAATAATCTTATATGGACAAATATGTAAATTTATGTTATAACAATATTTACATTCGCAGTTAAATTTTAAAAAATACGTATTTTGAAAGATTTCTCTACCTAAAAATTTGTTAGTTATACCGCTTTCTGTCGTTATATTGTTTTACTTCGGTACCTTTGAATATTCACAGGTGGTATTAAATAACATTCCTGTTAAGCTCTATGTTATTCGTTTCTTACACGTCTAAAATTATTTGTATTTGTAGAGAACACTATTTCAAGAATGCGACGCTCTTAAGTTCTAGCAAAGATGAGGTAAACATTCCAGAAATTGTTTAATAATGTGCAGGGTGTTCTTGAATGGGGTACGGAACTGTTATAAAATTTATTTCCATCGATTTTTTTGAAAAATACCTATTATACTTTATAAAATGTTTTACTTGTCTTGAGATGCCATGAACAGTAACCAAACTTATAATGAAATAATATACTAGGCGTTCAAAAAATTATAAAATGTCAGAATTGGCCCACGTCAAGTGTTCTTAAACTATTTTAGTAGTATTTTTTTAAAGAATCTCTTGAAATGTCAAGAAATCTAAACCGATGACACAAAAATTTTAAATTTTTTGAACATTTGCATATTTGATTAAAAGTTTGACATTCTCATGACATCTTAAAAAACACATTTTCAACAGTAAAGCGTTTACAAAAGTGCTATACTCCATCAGCAGGTACCCTGTAGTAATTTATTAGACATTTTCTTGTCATTTCTTATTTGTTTATAGACCGGATGTCCAATCTTTGGAGATTTTCAAAAATACTGTAAAACGAAAAAAATCTAACAGTTGATGTGTGTTTTACTCCCTATTATTATTATTAAAAAATCATAATATGTTGTGATTTTTCCTTTTTTAAGTTCGGGTCTCAGGAGGATATTGGGCGATCCACGAAAAAGAATGTTTGTGAATTTATGAGAAAATGTCTCGTCTAAAAGTATTTAAACTTGAATTTGTATTTTGAATATTTTTGTGGAAAGTTTTATACAGATAACTACAAATTACTATTCTTTCTTCGCTAGTTCTTATATTTCAACCTTGTTCCAAATCAGTTCCGCAAAAATAGCTAATAAGGACTAGATCATAAAATTTGATTGCATTTTTATTGTGAGTGTTACTGTTATTTTGAATTCTGAAATCCTGCTTCGTACGTACCTATTCTTTTCTTCATATTTCTTATAGGGTATTCAATTATAAAAAACAATGAAAAATTATATGTCAAGTAGATTTTTAAATTTAACTCGACAAATCACACAGAAAAATATAGTAAAATTTTATGACCTTCTAGAAGTCTCGATCAAAAATCAATAGATTTTATTATCATTTGTTAACTGGTTTTTAGCATAATT
Source organism: Monochamus saltuarius (assembly GCA_025584915.1). Taxonomy (NCBI): domain Eukaryota; kingdom Metazoa; phylum Arthropoda; class Insecta; order Coleoptera; family Cerambycidae; genus Monochamus; species Monochamus saltuarius. The sequence goes on from CM046726.1 coordinate 4,056,344, forward strand.
ACGAGAATCATAAGTATATCTATACGACCTAACTAATGTTAAATGAGGTAATTTACGGAAATAAAAAAATGCAATAAAAATGTATGATCTCCTGGAAGTCCTAATTTAAAATTAGTATTATCATAACCGAGTTTTCAAACACTTAACGTACCTATAAAATAAAGTAATTATTTTAACTTTTCTGTGAAGGAATTGAAAGGGCATCTTTGAAATTCCTAATATGTAATATTAATTAATTATACTTTTAAATATTTTAAAAGAACTAGGGTGCTTCGCTTTTAATTTAAAATTTAACATTTTTCAAAAATTTATAAAATCAAGAAATAGCTACATTGTTAATGAGATTGGAAAAAAGCAAAAATTAAGTTTCAACTAAAAAGCAAAACATGTTTTCTCAAAAATTTACAAATTTCCATCCACCTGTAGAATATAATCGCCAGACACTTTAGGTACATGCTTTTGCAATAATAGTGACACTCTCTCAAAACAGTTTTTGAACTTCTGGAAGTTCTGAGTAGAAATGTCATTAAATCTCTATTGGTGAGTGAAACAACTAAAACAAAAGAAATCGCAAAATTCATTTTAAAGAGTGCCATTATTATTGCAAACAATTGTACCTATATAATTTTAAATATTTGCAATCAATATTTAAAATTTAAGCATTTTATTACAGTTTTTGATTTTACATCATTGTGTGTAAAGTAGGGATACAAATTTACGGCAGTATTGCTAATTTAGCAACGCAATATGAGTGATGAAATTATCTAATTCTGAAGCTTTTAGTAAAAAAATCATCATTGCCTCATTTTAATATTGTTTTCAAACATGGTAATGAAGCAAGATAAATAAAAAAAGTCGTTATAAAGTCGTTCAGCATTTTCAATAATATGCTTTAAGTAAAATATAGGTATACACACAAAATTAATCATTATCTAGATAACGACGAAGCAATATAGCTATACAATATATGACTACATTTAGTAAATTAAACAGTATATCATATACAATAATGAAATATTTATTGACAGTCGAATTACAGTAATAAAAATTACTGAGTATTACTGCAGTACGATATTCTCTATTAAAAAATGGGGAAATATAAGTTTTTCGTTTAAGAGACTATACGTTTAGGTAACTGGACAAGATATATCTAAAAAAATACAAAAAATGTTTAGTCTGATACCGACTTTGATGAGTTCTTAAATAAATAACTTCAAGGACAGAAATAATTATAGAAATTTAATTAATTTGATAATTTAGATAATGACTTTTATGTGCAATTTATACCAAATATTGATAGTGAATTCAATACTTATATCTTTCATAAAAATGATATCAAGTTTTTTCAAAATTTCAGCTATTTACATAATGTGTTAAAACCATAATAATGTAAAATTTTTACTAGCATGCTCAAATTGTTTAACTATTTTACAGGTAAATTATTGGTATGTAGCAAAGTTTCTTGCACTTATAAAATTGGCCAACAATTAAAGAGAAAATGTATTACCGATCCTTTAAATTTAACTAAATTTCACATATGAATCTTCTATAAATTGTGTAGGTATTTGCAGACGTTTCTCTAAAATCGCCTTCCGTTTTTACAAGTATGACTATAATAATATACACAAATATAACTTTGTTGACACTGAAAAATCGTTTTCAATGTTGTGTATGTCAAGATAAAACAAATATTTGGACACTTTAATAATACTTGTACTTCAAAAAAAAATTATAAGTACAAAGTAAGTGCGTCATTCTTTCAACATTTTATGAGTATACAACAATGCAAAAACCATAAGTAAAACTTTTGTGTAGAATGTATGGACTATTTGTAGTTGTAAAAATTAAAAATAAATGTTGCAATTGCTAAACACTGTTGTCACAATAAGAAAATTATTCAAAAAATGAGGAATCTGATAACTTTATTGGTGTAAAACGTGTTCGAAATATGGTTTAGAGATCTTGAGGCCACAGGCCTGTCCAATGAAGGCCATGGACTCGTCGGACGGTTTATTCCAGTTATATTTACATAAACTGTTACCATCGTCTTTATTTTAATTCTTAACTGAAATTTTTGGCTTTGGGAAGCAAATTTTACGGTAGTAAGCAAATACAAATACTCTTTGAACCTAAACTAAATTATCAAAATGAGAAAGTGAAACTGAAGTATTGTTCTTAAATCGACAACTGAAATTATCAACGTTATTTTCCAATGCGATTTCGTATTTTAAATTGAAGACATTATTTATAAGACTTATTTGTCATAACGTTCTACAGATAATATACAGCACTTTCACGGTGATTGCAACTTTCTTCGGATCTAACAAACCAGAGAAAGTTAGTATACAATTTATTAATTGCATCATCTAAAATATTTCTCCACGAAAATAAAGTTGTGGAAAGGTGACAATCATAAATCACAAGTTGATTTATGGGTGGCAAAACCGTTCACAGAAATTCTATATCTCGTCTATTTCCGGAATGTTAATAGTATGCAAGTATTTGTATGTATTTTCTCTTTATAACCCCTATATAAGTAGGCTGAAATAATAGCTTGTTTACAAACACGGAACAGTATATTTAGAAAAACGACGGAGCCAACAAGACGACGCAATTGACACAGTTCTGGGTAAATAGTACATAATGTTAAACAATTCACAAAAGGTCACGGCTTTATATAAAATTTTCAAAAGTGTAGGAAACAACACGGTAGATAACGTATGTCCAAAAATTCCTTGGATCAACTGATGTAAATTTAGACCAATTTTCATAATACTGGCATGTTTATTTGGAAAAAAAGAACAACATCCTAACAGGTATGTTTATAATAACATTCAGATTTTTGTTTGATAGTAGCAGTAGTAGAAGTTTATTTGACTATGTTACATTGATACATGTATATAGCAGTCGCAAACCTAACATCTTCGTGTGAACTATTAATGATATTGTGTGAAAATAGCAAAAGGATACAATAGTTATTTTTGTACCTTTTTACTATTTCAATCCCGAAGGTTTTAAATATAAATGAAAACCTGCTATTTGTTGTAATTTTTCGAATAAACACATTCCAGTACAAGGCACTAAGAAAACTTTCACATATTCAAAAGTTAATATACTTATATCTAGTGTTTAAGTCCATATTTTGATTAAATGCGTTATTGTCTATATAAGCAATTCGAAACCAAATCGACGAATGGATATGGGTCTAGTTCTGGCCTTAGAACAGACCCCAAAAGTTTCACGGTAGCATTACACAAGCCAAAAAGCAACCGAATAAATTCAATAATTTGCGACTATCGTTTCACGTGATTGAGCATTGTACTGTTTGTCATTTACTGATATTAAATATGGTTTTACGTTGGCCGTATATTTTAAATACACCCTGAACATTTATACTCTTATAAAAATATCCACTCCCAAGCACACGTACGAAATTATTTGTAAATACATATATGAATATTTGATACCACAATAATTCTAATTCAGAATTATTGTGAATAGCTACAGTACTTGACAATAACAAACATATATATACTTCAGAGGTTGCTTTTTATCTACAATTACATCAATTATTAATAAATAATAAAATAAAGCTCTTAATCGCTTGATTATTGATATTTGTATGTTGATATATTTTCTTACTAATTTTAATAAAAAAAGGTACATTAATTTAGCCGTAGGTATATCTTGAGCCCATAGAAATCGGCTTGAATGGGAAAAAATGCAGCAGATACAGAATAAAGCAGACTTAGGTAAATATGTAAAACCACACTGGACCGGTCGACATCAGACGGTTTGGATATCTGGTTCTAATTTTCCATATATAGATGTCTTATAATAATAATAATAATAATAATAATAATAATAATAATAATTAATTTATTTGCCCAACAGAAAACTTCCACTTACAGGACAAAAAGTTATAAAAAATGGTGTGCTAAGTGAAAACAAAAAAAAAAGTTAGTAGATAGTAACAACAAAACAACATATTTAAAATATTACATATAAGCAAATAGGTACTTGAATAAGAAATTAATATAAAACACCGAAATACATGGTTATTATAAGCAAAAATAAATTAAGATAAAGAGAGAATGTAAAAAATAAATTATGATTGAAAGGTGTTAGATACAATTGATTTTAATGAATTAATACCACTATGGTTAATGTCACAATGACCAGATATCATATTAAAATTAAGTGACATAGTATATACTGGTGATTTTTTAAGAATATTGGTTGCTGGTATTGGCAAATAAAACGTGTCAGTCTGCCTAGAACCAAAACTAGATATTCTCATATTAAAACGTTCCAAAAGTAAAGAGCAATCAATGTTGTTATTAAATAGTTTAAATAAGAATATAATACTACACATAATACGCCTAGTCTTTAGTGAAGGAATATCAAAGGTCGATAATAGTAACTCATGATCATAACCCTGTCCAGGATATACACCAGTAATTTTAAAAGAAATATATTTTAAAAATTAATAATAATTAATAAACAAGATCTACTAAAAGAATATATGATTTATAAATAACATATTTTTCTACTTTATTTCTTAAGAAAATATCGGCATACGAAAATTTTGTTACAGTGTGAACGTGCTATATTTGATTCTGACCCGGATTAGTGTGACCAAGGCTTTAGATTTCATGCGTGTTCTCTTACGTAATTGAAGTACAATGATCTTAGGAATAAATTCGGTGAAAAATTGGTTATGCCAGTAACGAAAATAATTACCATTTCAGTACTTTCAAGACTTGTAATGAATATTGCAGATATTTTATACGTGCTGTATAAAATTGGACATTAATAATTTTTTTTTGTTCAAATTTCAAACAAAGAAACATGTGCAAAACTTATAATATTTTTACATATTAATGAAAACATTTTCTGAATACCTATCATTGGCAAAGCGTTAAATCTATGGAGAAATGTCGAAAATATATTTAAAACAATGACATACGGATTCAAACAAATTCTGGTGCTAAATTTTCATATGAAATATAATTGCTGGTGATGTTTCCTACTTTCTTTAACCAGTTTACTGTTTATCATTTATAGTAATATACTGCAGTTAAAAGTATAGTACCTCTCTTCTACTGAATCTAGCAGTTCAGTTCCAATAACTACTCCGTAGAATTTCAGCCCATAGACTGAAAATCGTTGTTCGCCGAGTGACGTGGATTTTCCAATGCCCAATAATGTGTGTTGTGAGAATTTTGAATACTATTACGTGTGAAACTCGCAACTACTACTACAACAACTCGCAAAAGTTCACTCGCAGCAAAAGACGCCTTGGAAGTATGGCTTGTACTCGCAGCATGTGAATTGGGTAGAGTAAAAGTCCATTTACATACATCAGTGACGGATCAGTTCAGTATCAGTTCAATATCAGTGTCATTTGCGCTTGTTTACTGATGGCAATTTACACATATCCGTTCGTAGTCCAGTTGCTAGACGATCAAAGTGTTTTGAATATTTGTATCATATAGTTGAAAATTGAATACCAGCTCTATAAGATTTCCATCCATTCTAAACAATCCTACAAAAATATGATTAGTGAAAATCACATAAATATCATTGTCGGCATATTTAATAGTCACTGATTGGATACTAAAGCATGGTATGTAGGTATGCCTTAACCTGTGGATTGTGGTATCCCAAATTTCGCTGCAATTGTCTTTTGGTGCTTATGCCAGGCTGCTCCTCCATTTAAAATCTCTTTCTCGAAATTCACAATTTTTCTACATCTAATGGCTTTTTCATGTTGCCACGTCCTTAGCTTCACACTGCCAATTTTTTTACCCCGCTGAACCAAACGTAAAAAAACTTGGATATCTTTGGAACAACCTTTGGGCATAAAGATGAGCTGCAGTTTGAGAAAGTATGCATCATACTTTTATTATCGCGAGAAAATTGACTCGAATATAACCACAACTGATAACAAAGTACTGCTATAAAAGCGAAACATATCGTCCTTGTTTATTTCTTAGTTTTATAAACCAACATTATTTTTACTATTCGCCATTATTTGTCCTCAGTTTTAATTACACAAGACGTATAGGTTAAGAATCATCCTGTATATTTAATATTTAATGGGTATATAATTTAGTTTTTGCTTACCGGTTAGAACACAACCAACCAACAGGAAGAGGAATCCAAAAATGGGTAGAATAATTTGGCAGTTGGCAGCAACCACGACTCCAGCCACCATTAGGCCGCCTTCTATTTTTTCCACTTTCAGGCGGGATATCGGGGCCGGACACCGCAGTTTGCTGCCCCCCACTGTCACACTACCACCACCCTCAGATACTTCGTTAGGCCTGAAACAAAAGAAAAATGGGTTTAGTGATGATATTTAGAAAAAAACACCAAGCGCATACAGACACAATATTTAGAGTTTTTCAGTGAATGGTGAAGAGTAATCTGCAACTTTTAATATACAGTGCGTTCATAAAGTAATGCATAAATTCATTATTAGCTAAACAAACAATGTTATTAAAAATTCCCGAAACAGGTCAATTTTTTATTTTAATTTACTGTTTTTTCAAATAATAATTTAGTATACAAGGTGATCTACCTTCGAATAATGACGTCATCATCGGTTTGTTTAACCGACCAAAGAACTGAATTCTGCGCGTATATGATGCACCAAAATAATCGAAATAACAGTTTCATTACTAACGTTTTAATACAATACGCAACGACCATAAAAAGTCAATGTGTACGCTGGTATTGTGACAAATACAATTGTTGCTCAATATTTTGTTTTATGAAAATTTAACAGGAATATTGTATCTGAATTTAGTACGTACAACTTTCTACTAAATTTTTATAAACTCGATTGGTATTGTTGCCCACCCTGTCCAATTTGAAGCAACTTGTGGTACATTTTTGGAATCAGTTCAGCAAGGGAAATTCGGAAATGGAGGAAAAATTAGGTGTTCCATTTAAAAAAACGGTGATGACGTCATTACTCGAAGGTAGGTCACCGTGTATATTAAATTAATATTTATTTTTAATAATATTGTTTATTTAGCTACTAATGAATGTATGCGTTTAAAAGGATATGTTTATTAAAGCTTTTACCAAAGTTTACGGGACACTCTGTATATTTGATAAACATTAGTTTGTGTTATGTGAAGGTTGTGACATTTATAGTCAGAAAAATTACAAATAAATATCGCTGTAGATTAAATGCATTTTTAGAAGTCTGGCACGTTTTTGACTTACACATGTACTGATTACTTTATCGCATTTGCCAGAGCAACATAATATTTTATAAATACACACCTCTAATGTATTTTTAAAGGAAATGAGATAAATAGAAATGCAATGTTTTTGTTTAACAATTTAATTCCGATGCTGATATAATTTTTAAATTAATTCTTATAAAACACTGGTTATGCATACAGCATATAACTAAAATGCGAGTTTTTAATGCTTTCTACCTGTTTAATTGTTTTGTTTAATAAATTTTTATATATTTAAATATCAGAAGCAACTTAGTTGCTGATTCAATTAAAAACATATACAGCTAAATGGATGGAAACTTAAAACAACGCCCTGTGTAAATATTTACAGATGTACGTAACACATTTAACTTTCTCTTTCCTTGAACGGAACTACATTTTTGGAACTACCACAACGGAAGTAGAGATTAACAGCCGAAACAAATGACTGCACCTCCGGTTTCGCTGCCAGCTCTAAATACTGCTCTGGGTGCAGAACATGATCTATGTAGTAGAGTTTAGTAGAAAAAATGAAGAGGTTTATAGATTATAATAGTAAGAAATATACTTCCAACACCACTCTGTAGAACAATATGTATTTTCCTTTTCTTAATATAATTGACCTTCAGACTTCTTAAACATTAGCTAAATATTTTTTCATTTGGCTTGTGATGATGCTGGCTGAATAAATTGTCAAAATAATGCGTCAATCATATTTCCATATGTATGTCTGATTTAAATCTGAACGTTAAAATATATAGTTAATTGATTCACACACTCAAATTAATATGTTGTGTTGACGGTATCTTCTTTCTAGTCTGGAGAGTGATTTGGTACAGCATATCTATAATGTGCCCTAATGCGCCATCTGGTCTGGTTTTTTCACAAGGATATTTTAAAACGGAAAAGGACTGTTTTCTTTCATATTTATAAGGTTTGTTTTAGCAGCAGTTAAAACGGTTTGGAAACTATAAGAAATGTCCGTCCAACTATGTATTGCGTCAAATTCAATGGTAACGCGTTCTCAACTTAACTGGTCGAATATTTCTGACAGTTTCCAAACCGTTTTCAACTGCTGCAAAAACAAGCCTATAGTGAACTTCGGTTGTTTGCATTAATGTGACCCAGAGATATCTTGATACTGATGTATCCATATGATGATGCATCGATCGTCAACATATATGAACTGACACTTACGTTTTTAATGCTACCATATACTGTCATGTTAATCTGAGAAGTTCTATCTGATTTATAGATTAATTAAGTTTTAAAATAGTGACAAATTATCTACCCCACCCCATAATTAAGCTAAACTAAACGCATTGACAGTCTATGAAGCTGGATTGTTTTTGTTTCAAAAGTTGTTTTTTTCATTTGTTAACACAATTGATTCCTAAACGAAAACAAGGTCCATATGGTGTACACTTTTGGTAATTTTACATAATTTTCATCCTTGCTTTATGTAGCAAATCTTCAACGACATTCTCCCAGAGCTTATTTGATCTATTGTGAATAATGTTGTAAGTTAAAACTCAACAGAATGTCATATGATCCAGTTAGGATTACTTGATCTTGATGATGAAATCTCTAGCGTATTTGACATGGTGTTCTTTTTCCCATTGCCTTTACGCTTGAGTAGTTGATTCAGCCACTATCCGAAGCAGTACGTTTGTACGTTATAGATATATGGAGAATCATATTCCCCTACAGCTCTATGTTAGAAGCTTGAACTGCAAATGTCACTTCCTGTTCAACTCCTTGGTCGTATTATCCAGTAGCTTTTAACTGACGCATTAGTGTCATTGTTCACTTATTGCACCTTTATATATCCACTTGCACCTTGTACTGTACCTCTACTTGTTGACTTATTACATTAAGGAAGTTATAACATTTAAATCAGCTGATAATTATGAAAATGTTTGTTACATATGACACTTTGTTTCAACAGGCATCAGGAAACCGATGTCTACTATAAATGATTGTATAGAACATTAAGCAGGTAAACAAAATTTCATTTGCTTTTTGGGAAATAATAACGCACAACCACTGATTTGGAGAAGCCTCTGGAGTTTCATAAAAAAACATTTGGTAACGCAAACAGAAGCCAAAGACATTAGTTGTTATGTGCGCAGTACTGTTAATAACTCATTTTATTAATAGAGTCGACAATTCGCTAGATAATGTAATTGCACCACTTACCCTTTAATTTTGTAAGTGGATTGTGTTCAAGTGTTATTGTCTGGGATGATAGCCTAGCCGCCATAATAATGATTTGTCTGCAGTGATATCCTAGCCTGGACACATACACGTGGGTTGTGCATAAAAAATTGTATACGCGGACCCGTACTCATCTATTTTTACATCTTACCTATGCTTTAAAACCTTTTTGTAAACTAAATGTTCTTTGGGAATGTGATAAATTGTCCATGTTTGTGGAATGTTGAAATTATCTCTTTGGATTTTAACATCAACGACAGGAACTGAGTAGTTGCTTTAAATAAATAATTAAGGATGCTATTTCAACAAGACAGATAGTTACTATTTGTTGTATCTATCTAGGAAAACATTCTCGACGCTTTTACGTACGACGTAGGTACTTAATTTTATTCATTAAGTTATGCCCTGAATTATAATCAATCTTAAACGTAACAGCTTCTAAAAAACACCATCTTAAATATTGAGCGAACATATTCGCTGTGTTTGAAACCAAGTTCTACTTAACTAAAAAATTGCCGAAGATGGAGTATCTACACAATGTGAACCATTTTGGTAATGCATGTATTGGTACCTTGGAAACTATAAGAGCTAGGAAAATGGTTAAATGGGAAAGTTTTAGACAATTCTGTTACTAACTTAGTAGCGCTTGAAGACCGGTCCCAGCTCTTCAGCGTTTGAGTTACTGAAAAGAAGTAAATCTGGTATTTTAGAAAATCGTCTATATTTTTATTTAGAGGAACTTCTGAAAACACTTTATCGCAGCAAGTTTTTTCAAGGAATTTAACTGAATATTTAGATTTTTAGAAAACAGAAAGTTGATGATGGTTTCTCGCGACCGAAACGTTGCAATGAAAATCTAAATATACAGTGAAATTCTTCGAGAAAACTCGCCTAGAAGTGTTTTATTCTGTTCCAGTTTAATATTTATGAATTATTAACGTACTTATAAGGCATAGTGTCAGATTTTTGCTAAAGAGCGATTTATCATGGTGTAGTTAACTTAATTTTATACACTATGGCGGAAAACCGCAAATGAGCCTTCACATTCAATTATACTATGCTTACATTTTTATAAAATCAAGATATTTACTCGATATGTAAACAAAGTAATTTTTTGTTAAGTTTTAACAATCTAATTCACAGAATTGATCCTAAACCTAACCTAAAATTTTCCTGTATTAGTAAACTTCCAAACAAAAGACATACACACTCTTTTTATACGTTAACTGCTGTTTGCTAGGTTCTACAGCGGCTGCTTTCGCATATCCTTGTACTTTGTAAAATATTAATTAGCCGCACCTTCTCCACTATCTGCCAGATATCGATTTGTATTACACTGTCACGACGTTCTATATGACCCATTGTTGTTTTTTTATTGATTGTTAAGAAATAAATTGAACATTACAAAAACTACTTATTACTAATGTAGGTAATCACTTAAGTTGTCCATATTGAATGATGCCATTAACTTTCGTCCATCGATTGTTTTATCTATTTTCAGACACTTAATACACAAGAAATTGTCAATGTAGTAACAATTTTCATACATTTGTCTGAATTTACGATATAATCTACAATTTAAAAATTCTTCGTTTTTTATTTCTATATTTGTTATGTGCTTTGAGGTATGACACAAAAGCATGATGCAGCATTGGGAATCTGACTTTACCACATGTGATGGTGACTACACGTGCGCGAGCAGCAAATTGTTATATATAGATGCTCCCCTAGAAAGTAAGTTATAAGGAACCTCATAATTTATGAAATTTTATAGAATATAAGCCATTGTTTATCTATTTTTATAATATGACAACCAGATTTGATATAAACAAAAAAACTAATTTACAACTTGTAGTTTGTCATAATGATGGACTTATTTAGTTTTTCTGAATGCGAATGGATGTATAAATCGGTCGAATTTCTCGAATAACAATAAGTCTTTTTACTGTATCAGTTACATCCTCGATATCCGAAGGCTCATGCTTATCCTTTACTACACCTTTTCCATATTTTTTTCGCAAAATCACAGCTCGAAATTGATAGCAAAATATTTTTTGTAAAAATGTGGTTTGTAAAATTGTTCGTTTACAACAATCATGGGATGACAATGTTGGTATTTATACCTGACAAATTTCGTTAAAGAAAAAGTTCCCCTGGACATTTCATTGAAGTTCTATAAATTGTTCTTTTTGCCCAATAAAATATATAAAATATTATATGTGTTCACAAATCTTTACTTTTCCTCGATTTTCAACATGCTCCACACTTTCAATGCTCATAGTTTGGTTAGTTATCACACCCTAAAGAGATGAACCGTGAATTAGATACTGTGATACTGTGTGCTACATTACTACGCTTGTAGATAAGTGTGGACGCTTTCCCGTTCGCCCTTCTCAAAATTCTTTGTCGCGGGACACATTTGCGAACTCAGAACTGAGAGCGAAGTGCGAAGCCGCGTAGATGCCGAGAAGACCACACGAATGCATTCATATCTCGCGTTCTCGCTCTTTCGTGCCCTTGCACGCTGCAAATGTAGAGCTGGCCTATAGAAGTTTGTATTTTTCCCCAAATAACTATTATAATTAACTACGACTTATTATTATAAAGATAAGGATAAATATAATAAAACTTCGTTCACATCAATTATGTAACTTAACATTTTCAATTTTCGCGTTACCAGTTAATTATCCCGGAAAAAACATATATTTCAATAAATAATATTCTAGTGAAGAACGACCGAACAACAACTTTTTATTGTTGAATTCATATTAACAGAACAGCTCATGTTACAATCAAAGCATGACCTCAGTACCGTTAAATGTTCTGTTCCAGCGAGTCGCATCACTATGTGTGGAGGTCAACGTTTCGAAAGTTTTCAAACAAACCCGATTGCATTTACATCTTTTTTTAGGGAAAATCAATTAATTACATTGTCAAGATAATGATAAGTGTGTCATATTTCTAAACGTTGTAACTAACTTTCGTTCGGTAGGTGTGTTATCCAACGAATTCCACATTTTTACTCGTAATAGATTTTCGGTACCTAGCAACGCTTGTTGCGAAATCAACGGCTAATCTCAATGCAAATTGTGGTTTCAAGCATTGTGTATAATTGAGGGTGATTCAAGGACTAAATCAGATTTAAAATGCCATGAAATGAATAGGTACTTTCCCGCACCGTATTCATATATTCAGAATATACCGCAAAAACGCGTGAAAGTAAATCCAAACAAACAGTTATATGAATAGTGTCAATAAAACCACACCTATGAAACATAGCTAGCTCAATGTATAAAGGCGTTTGCAAATTATGACGTGGGATATTTATGTCGAAACAGGGAACAGGTCCTGACAGGACGGTTATCTCATTCTGGCACATAAATCTACCGTAATAGCAATTTTGATATATCGAACATCGAGTTGTCACGTTCAATAGTATAGATGCAAACAAAGATCTACCAATCTAAATGTTTTACATAGAAAGCACAAATATATAGTTATCTTATTTTAATAAACAAGTTCATGGAATGATGAAAATAGTCAACTGTTATGATTAATAATTCAGAATACAAAAACATTTAATAATGAGAAAAAATGAGTTTGTCGAATAGTTTTGTTTCTAAATAACCATCAATACACTAAGTACTAAGCAGATGACGATAAAAGTATCGGTGATTATATATGAAAATACTTTTTTTAGACAACCTTCTCTGCCTAATGAAGATCAATAGAGCTATTATTAGTTGTCTTTAACTTCCTCGTTATTTATCTACAACCTTGATTATTCTAAAAATCCTTGGCCTATTGAAAAAGAATGTAACATAAATTTAACTTATTATTGTGGCCAAAAACCACACAACTGATTAAAGAAAACCTTGTTGACCTGCTAACAATCAATAACAAAATAAAAAATAGAAGATTAATATCAACACTAAAAAGAATACATACCCAATTTCTGCAATTGTGTATTTTACAAAAAGCGTAAGAGAAGTTTTGATGTTTGAATTTTGTATTTTCCAAAAACCGCAAAAGAAAAGAGAAGTTTTAGTGCTGCAAAATACCTTTTTAGACTTATACTTGCCTTCAATAATTAGTTGATTTAATAGTTGGCTGTTCGAACTTTCAAAATGCAACAAAGGTGCGGTTTGGCCGACTAAGCACATTGTAGATCCAATCGGAATGGTGAATATGTATTATAAATATATAATTTTCAAATGCAAACAAACAGAAAATTTGTAACAATGATTTAGTAAATAGTTGTTATATCTATAATTGAGGTGGCTGTTTTATGGTGATTTCATACAATATATACAGGTTTTCCAACTACAAAACTATTCTTCATTTTCTGCAACATTTTACTAGATTCAGTAAAATGGTTTAAATAGTCTACAGGCAATTTTTTGATACATATTTTATGCCAAAATGGTCAAGTGACAACACTTGATGCCATGGACTTTTAGAATTTCTACTATTTTACAGCAGCGGATAGTACTGAGACAAGAAATCTTGCAAAATTTGAAAAAGTCTTGTCTTGTCTTGCAAAACAGTTTCTTTATAGTCTTGCTTGATCTTGCAAGATCATGTTTTGTATTGTCTTGCGAGACTTTTGCATACAAATAAAAATCGAATTTGAAGAAAATCCGTTTACTACAAAAAAAGTTACGTCAGAAATAAAAATTATTTTTTTTGACAGGCCATAACTTCGTTATTATTGAGAATTCGAAAAAGTGTTACATAAGCTTATACGACTATTTTTATCAGTAGATTAGGCTCCCGAAGTTTGTGCGCATAATTTCCGGACACCCTTAAATTTGATTGGTGGCAAAGTTTTCTTTTCATATATTACAAACCACATCGTTCCTCTGTTACACATATCATAACAAATTATACACTTGAAATGATAACAGGGTATGTAACTTTAAGATCTAAATATAGAAAGATATTTCTGCAGCTAAAGGACATCTAGTTTTACATATATATAATTTCGTTATTTCGATAGGACCACCTACGCAAACATCGTTAAACGACAGCATGTGTCAGTATGTTCATGTTGCAAGTACCAGGCGTACTCAGTTTGTTGACCCTTGAGTTAATATATCTCGACGCTTGCACTGTATCTGCTTTCTTCGGTTAATTTAAGCTTTATTCATAGGCTATTTATGTCCCCGCGTTGAAAATAAAAAAATTACAGCATGAATAAGGATAATAAATGTTACGTCGTGCACTCAGTGGCATAGTTCAACAAGAAGAGTTTCTTTATAAGCTCATTTTTTATTCTGGATCTAGTAGTTTTTAAAGCAGTATTCGTTATAATAGAGGGAACACATGCAGCTTTGTAGATGATTATTTGTCAAAGTACACTCAGCAGGCAGGTTTGTACAGGTTAAATCAAAAACATATTTTTCAACAATTCGTACCAAATTTTGAGGGATATGGAAATAATAAACTTATTCTAAACTAACGTACGACTCAACTTTTCGATATTACTAATCGGGAATTTAAATTGTTTTTTTTTTTAAGATTATCGACTTTTTTATCTGAAATCATATGCCAGGAAAGGCTCCATGAACAGAAATGCCATATCAGTAACATAGCATACTTAATTAAAACATTTATAGTTAAAAGTTGAATATCTACTACATACTACCCTATACAGGGTGTTCCGCATAAGAACCGACACAGAGCAGGTGCAAGTAGAGAGTCCCAAAATATTTCAATTTAAACAAACATAACTATATACAAGTTGCACACAGGCGGAGTTACAGGTCCTCAAATTGGGGCCAAATATTTCGTCACGGCTGACGTTACACATTTGTTTTTATTGTCAACGTAATTTTCGATATTTGGTCGCATTAAAAACAATCATTTTTTGCAATTTGATGGAAACTTTTAGTGTATTATATAGTTTTATTACTATCAGTTGCGGTTTCTTAGATAATTTGATGAAAATATAAAGAATTATTCATTTCTTCGTATGACGTAAGTCGTCTGAATTCTTGTCGCGAGTAGTGTTTATTAAATGAAATAAAAATAATCAGTAGTAATAAAAAGTTATGGGATTGTATCACATTTCATTAAGTTATCTCTACGTGTTTGGGAAATATTTATTAAAAACTGTCTTCAAGAACTAACACCTTGCATGTCGAAAACGAAATTGAATTGAATGCAACTATACCATAAGAAAATTAATTAGACAAATTCATTAGTACCTACTGCTACAATCACTAAAAAATATCAATTATAAAAGATAAAAATTAACTTCCAATCATAATTGATGCTGAAACGAATGACTGTATGAGTTTAATATACAGGGTGTTCCTAGAAGGTTGGGACAGCGTTTCGCCACATAAAATATAGCTGAAAATAAGTCGATTAACGACTTCGACTAAATCTATTGTTAGCAGTGATACTAAAAAACTAATAAGTAAACGCAAACATAATTTATTAAAGTATATGCTCGAAATGGCCACCATATTTTGGCCACCATATTGTATGCAGAGATTTATTCTTCGTACAAAGTTTATTTGTACTATGCCTAGCATGTCTTCATTTGTAGCGATATAATAATAATAATAATAATAATAATAATAATTTTTATTCATTCACTACACAGCAATAATACAGGATATATGTATAGAATATATGCAGAGGCACGAATTCGTCCTCTTAGCTCATTTTCTTTATTTATAACGACAGAATAGACCTTGTTCTTAAGTGTTCCTCACAAAAATGTATAATAGAATCAAATTTAATAAGTCCTATTGTTCAATTACAGAGAGCTATTTGCACTTTCTTCAAGAAAAATTGCCGGTGTTCTTTGCGGATAAATGAATAATTTTGAACTTTGTAGATAAATAGTCATCAGCTTTAGATGTGTTTTTCTCGGAAAGCCACTTCAATAAGGTAAACTTTCTTAACTATAAAATACTAGGGAAGAGATTTTTCTAGTCCAAAATAATATACAGGGTGGAACAAAAAAGTTGTAACGGTTTAAATGGTTCGAAATCGTCGCCGGTGGCGCCCTCTAGAAGATATACCAAAATGGACAATAAAATTGAATTTGCCATCCTAAGAAACTCCTGGATACAAAATTTCATGAAATTAACGTGAAACAGTCGAAGGTTATTAAAGAAAACGCGATTTATTTTTTAACATTTGATACCCTGTAGCTTCGTGATTATCAACTTTTGAACTAAGGCAAGTTTAGGTAAATCGACTTATTTTCAACTATACTTTATGTGGCGAAACGCTGTCCCAACCTTGTATAACACCCTGTATAACATCCATTTCTGCAAACGATGCAGGATGTTCTTATTAAGAAAATTATTTTTTGCTCTTTTTAAATTAACTATAAAATAATTATGATTTTTTACATAGAAAAAATATTGTGGTAAGAATGTGGATATTAAATAGAATAGCTTTAATTTTTTCATATTGTGTTACCTTGTAAAAAATTTCCAAATTAACCGTTCTTTTTGTTTCAAGACTATCCACGATATCCACCTAAATAAAGTATTTTATCGTCGTTTAAATCCGTAGATCAAAGACCTTTGTTAATTATAATATGAAAGCAATTTCTATTTCCTTATTTAAAAAAAATTCCGCAGCTATTAATTTCCAACCAACAACCCCATTAAATTCCACGACGGAGAAATCGATATAACCAATTTTATTTAATATTCTGTACATTTTTCTTCTAAATAATAGTTCAATGCCTAAAAGGTTATGACCTTGGGGCCGACACTCCTCAAAGCATAAATACTTACTATTCAAAAAATTCTATTGTATTTTGAAGGCTATCCGCCGTTTTCTTCTAAGAAATCAAGTTTCTCAACCTTTATGACTGAATACATGACACATTTTCACCGCATTCAACAATTTAAATCGCTTCATTGAAAGTCTCATAAAAATTATAAAATTATCAGAATATCATATACATACATAGTTATGCGAACTTTGCATATACAGGGTGTTCCATTTAATCCAATATTAGAGTTGAAGAACAAAAATTATATAAAAAGGCGAGAATTTGAAATATCAAAAATTTGCGAACACGATTGGCAAAACGTTTACAAAAAAAAAAGAAAATTAAAAGAGACCGCGACTATTTTCTTTAACGAAGATGAGTGTGCGTTAAATTGGTCAGTAAACATTGATCACATTGGGCTACAGTTGTATCATTGGTTTTATAAGCTTCGCTAACAGAAACCTTTCGAATACAGAGGGCATTGTAATCGACACCTTCAGATCTAACAAAGTATTTGTTACTGTTATTTATAATATTTAGCACATTTATTACCCTGTTAAAAGAGTTTATATAACAAATTATCTTTTCTTCTAGTACAGGTCTTGAGATTTGTTGATGTCGATCGCAATGCCTGACAGTTTACAAACGTCAAACGTTGTGCAATATCAACAATTAGTCGGACCCTCTTAATGGTTGCATCAAGAAGAGGTAACAATAAAATAAAAATCATTTAACATCTCTATGGAAGCATATAAACAAATTTTAAACTGTCAAACTTGACTTACGTTTAATACATTTGTAATTTTTGAAAACGGAAACAGAAAGTTTTCAAAACGTCAAAAAATACGGAAGTGCGTGATAGTGATGTGATTTTTGTTATTTTTACTTATCTGCTTTTTCAGTGTTGCTTAGGCAAGCTTAGCTTCATAAATAACCCTCGACTGATTCTTTTGGCGCAAGGGTTTATTCAATCAATTTTTATTTTTTCAGAAGTGTAGCAAAATACCCAATCAAACTAAAGAAAAAGTAAAACTAGACACACAAAACATCGAGAGTTTTATTCGTGATATTACTTTTGTTCGATTTTTTTGTTGTTTTAACCCTATATTCAAAAATTTAATACATGACCCTGTACAGTAACGTGGACAACATTCTACAGTCACAAGTTGAAACTAGTGTCTGTCTGGTACCATTGTTATTTTGCGGTTAGCCGGTCCCGGTCGATCAAAAGATCATTGACCGTCTTTACCAAGTGGTGCTAAAGACATCACCCATCAAACTCTCGTTTAAGTCTGTTTGCCTTCTCTGGTGTCTATAAACACAAGTTAAGGTCTTTGATGTTTTTCATTTTAGTACCAGCGAGGACAAGAAATCTTGATGTAAATACATAAACAGAAAACATATGCGTTGCGTATTGGTTTACACGTATCTTGTTTATTTTATCTTGTAAGCTATTTTTGTTTAGGTATGCATAAAAAAGGAAGTAGATATTGCTTTTATCATTTACGGAAGTCAGCAGGTAAACATAAAAAAATGTTTTGTATGCCAAGATATGTTTTATCTTAATTAAATAGATTATACACATAAAACGAGAGTCTGGGTTATGTACAACAGGAAGTATACACACACGACGAACTAGTTTTTAGCGGATTTAGTAATTAGTGCAACTTAAATAACCACCTAGAATTAATTTAATCAATTTGCCAATCAGTGGCAGAACAAATGTTTACATTTTAGATTCATTAATCTGTTTGATAGTTTATCAAACAATACTGATATAGTGCATTTGCTTCAACATTAAAACAGTATTAACCAAATAAATTGAATTACCGAGCATTATTTACATAGCACTTTTTATCATTGCAGCATTGAAACGATGAGCTGCGTTAACAAGTTTAGTGAGTCAATGCATTTTCTGCATCCATAAGCAAAAACAAAAGATTTCAAAATGATTTGCTAATATACAGGTAGAGCTTCCTCATTTATGAAGATGACTCATTCATTCCGTTCCATTGATCACACACATTATTTGATAGAAAAAACGTACGACCATCTTAATCTTTTATTTTTATTAAGCGACTGGATCGCTGTGGGTTCGACCCCTGCAGCCGGTAGACCGTATATACGCTATATTCGTGGAGAGATTGGCGCCCTCTCTGCGGGTCTGGTAGGGTGGAAGAATGAATGGGTCAATGTGAGAGATTGATACCGGTTGGCATTTAATTACCCCCTAATTAATGAGGTTTTCCAGGTTTCCCTCATTCCTGCACTGAATGGTGGTTAGGACCTACCAACGTAAGTCGTTCCTGGGCGCAAATTCGGCCTGCTTAATAATAATATGCCGCCCCCTCTCCCGCACAAGTCTTCGACTTCTGGGCTAATCCTCGTGATTAGAATGAGGGGTAGAGATATTATTATTATACAGGGTGTTTCTAAACTATGGTGCCAAATGAATATGACAGATAGAAAATATCATTTTGAGCAAAAGTTTCATGTAAACATAGATCCGAAAATGCATAATAAAAAAGTTACAGGGTGATAAAGGTACAGTTTGAGAAACAATTTTTCGCAATAACTTCTACAAAAGTTAGGCAATTTAAATGAATCTTGGTGCAGTTTCTTAGACACTAAAATGCAACAATTTCGTGCAAAAACAATTTATTCCCATCGCCCAGAAGCGGAGAGCCGGGGTAGCACATAGGATTTTATTATGAAAAAAAATTGTCCTTTGCATTTTCGGAAAATTGATCAAATTTTCTGAAAAATAAACTAATATGTCACAAAAAAGGTACTCTTGTTCAATGTCGCCAACATGAACCGTTCTCTTTAAAATTTGCAAAATTTATTGTCGTGCACCCGACAAGATAGAGGTAGCAATGGAAGTTCGTCATCATAGTAGCCATGAAATTTAAAATAACCTTTCAGTTTTCCTGTAAAAAGTTAATTGTAAGTTTTGATAGCATAAAATTTAGGTGGCGGTACTCATTAAAAGTTGTTATGGCAGAACAATACACCTTTGGAGAACTTACAGATATGCATTTAATTTACGGAAAATGTGGCTGTAATACAAGAATGGCAAGTAGATTATATGAACAAACCTATCCAAATAGGAGAATATCTTCTCGAAAATTGTTTATGTCCATCGACCGGCGCCTTAGAGAAACAGGTACTTTTAAAAAGTCATTATGACACTGGCCGTCCCAGAACGATTCGAACTCCAGGGGCTGAAGAGCGTGTTCTCCAACGTTTAGAAGAAGATGATACTTTAAGCACCAGAAGAATTGCTTTCGCCGAAAATACGCCACATTCCTTGGTATGGAGGATTGCTAGGAAACAACAACTGCATCCATATCATATGACTAAAGTACAAGAATTGCTTGCTGAAGATTTGCCAAAACGACTACAATTTTGCAACTGGATGTCAGAAAAGGTTCGTGTTGATGCGATATTCGCCAAACGTATTTTGTTTACTGATGAGTGTTGTTTCACGAAAAATTGCATTTTCAATTTAAGAAATAGTCATCACTGGAATGATGAAAATCCAAATGCAACAGTTGTGCGACATTCACAATACAAAATTAAAATCAATTTATGGGCGGGAATAATTGGCAATAAACTTTTGGGTCCAATTGAACTTCCTCTAAATGTGAATGGGGAAAATTACTTACATTTTTTGAACAACGACTTTGTTGAAGTTTTGGAAGACCTTGATTTGGAAACCAGAAGAAATATGTGGCTAATGCAAGACGGGACCACTCCTCACTACTCTCGACAAGTAAGGCGACATTTAAATAATATTTTTGCAAATAGATGGATTGGTCGTGGATGGGATGCTCCTCAGCCATGGCCACCAAGAAGCCCAGATATATCTCCTTTAGATTTTTTTGTTTGGGGATATGCAAAATCTAAAGTGTATGAAATTCCAATAGAAGACGAGGATCATTTAAGGCAAAGAATAACGGACACTTTCAATGAAATAAAGACGAATGAAGAAGTTTTGAATAAGCTCCCCTTTCATTTCTTAAAAAGAGTTAGAGCATGTATTAGAGCTAACGGTGATCACTTTCAACATATGCTTAAATAACTTTTTTTTGTAGTAAGTAGTTTTGTTATGTTGTAATTTAAAAATAAATGTTATTTCTTATAACAAATTTACAAACCAAATCGATATCCAGTTACCACATAAAGCATAGCCTTCTTGATTACAGCATTCTTGTTGTCGGGTGCACGACAATAAATTTTGCAAATTTTAAAGAGAACGGTTCATGTTGACGACATTGAACAAGAGTACCTTTTTTGTGACATATTAGTTTATTTTTCAGAAAATTAGATCAATTTTCCGAAAATGCAAAGGAGAATTTTTTTTTCATAATAAAATCCTATGTGCTACCCCGGCTCTCCGCTCCTGGGCGATGTGAATAAATTGTTTTTGCACGAAATTCTTGTATTTTAGTGTATAAGAAACTGCACCAAGATTTATTTAAATTGCCTAACTTTTGTAGAAGTTATTGCGAAAAATTGTTTCTCAAACTGTACCTTTATCACCCTGTAACTTTTTTATTATGCATTTTCAGACCTATGTTTACATGAAACTTTTTACTCAAAATGACATTTTCTATCTGTCATATTCATTTGGCACCATAGTTTAGAAACACCCTGTATATTGGTAAAAGATTTGCATATCTCAAAAATCATCAATCAGACGGTACAAAAATATAAAACACCTTAAAGGTACTATGTATCTAAATAAAGGTTTCCATTTGCATTTTCTATCTGCAACAAAAGTTATTGTATGAATCTGATAAGTGTAGGCAATACCCTAATACGATTGTTTACGATGAATTTTCTAGTTACCTCTGAAAAACAGTTAAATTCGTATACAAACCATAGCCGAACATTGTTTTTATTTTTTTACAGTTGTTAGAAACTAAATTCAAACTTTTTACAAATATATACTTAATAAAATAGTTATTTATGCAACAAGTACAAAAAGTAAGTGTTTATTGCACGCGACGTAAAATTGTCCAACGAGGCCGTCAGGCCGAGTAGAATGTAAGAATGTATACATTGAATAGACGTGGTTAGGCGCGTAGCTTTTGTAGTGGCCTGATGTGCCGCTTCAACATAAACTTGCACTTAGGAGGATTTGCCTGGTGCAACGTTGACGTGGAGTCGTTGGTTGCTTGCGAGTCACTTTTGTTAGAAATTTATAGCACAGACAGAGGAGTCAGAGAAACTTATTATCGTTGCAAAGTCGACGTGAAGTCATTGGATGCTAGAATTTCACTTTTGTTAGAATGGTGTAGTACTAACGGGGTGTCAGAGGAGCTTATTCTATTTGCAGCGTTGACGTGAAGTCGTTGGTATCTAGAGGTTCTTTCTTATTTTCGTCAGCCTGCCGATATACTGTATTGTAGAGGGCGACAGAGGTATGAGGACGGTTTGTTTAGAGATGGTGAAGCGTGATGTAGGTTTTAAGCGGGAATGCATAACTGGATGATTTACCGATTGTATACGTTTCAGAACTTCGCGAACATTTTGATGTTTCCACACTGTGTGCAATCCATTCAATTGTATTAGGAAAAAGTTCCACGTCTACACTCTACATAACCTCATACCGTATCATCCTATGAGGTAATGCGAAAATACCGACAACTATTGGGAATGTTGCGAACCTCGCTACGAACACATATGTTCACTGTGATATGATGCGACGAGGTTCCAAAGTTCCGTCCACATGGTCTTGCTGAAGCTACGCGACGAGGTTCTGTTACAAGTGTGTACCCGACTTTACTTAACGCACCGCGTTAAAATTACCTGTACTGTTTAGATGTCCCCAACATTTGGCATCTCTAGATGAACATCGTTTCAAACATATTAATATGATTATAAATACCCCATAGGATCGCAAAGTAAATTCTAAACAAAATCAACATCAAGGTATATTATTTTAAACTTGCCAAAATACCACGCTAATGCCGCATTTTATTTATAGTTGCTTAAATTTTCTGTTGTCCATTTTACACGCCTCTCTTATATTTTAGTCACCTCATATTATTTTCATTACGACGCTTAGGTTAAACAATATGATTCTAGAACCTTCCTCAACACTCATTATTTACGAATTTTGGATAAAAAGTTTACCTTGGATACTTTTCCACTTTATTTATATGCTTTGAGTAAGTTAACTGATTGTTTGCTACGAGTAAGTAGTAATAACACAGTAAAAAATGAAATGTGGTAAGAAACTCATTCGGTATAATTTTATACTAATGCAAATTAAATTAACACCCAAAATTAACACGTAGGAGACAGTCGTCAAATATGAAATAAGAATGTATTTCAGGACATATTTGTTTAATCGCGGTTAACAGTAACAAATTCCACATTTCATTTATGAACAACTAATAAAGGTAGTGGCGAGGTCAACGTGATCTACATCGATTTTTCCAAAGCGTTTGACAGGCTCGATCATGGTTTCTTATGACGTGCCTCAGGGGTCAACATTGGGACGACTATATTTATTGAATTTCTAAATGACATTACTGCTGATTTTGTTTTGCTGTATACTGATATAAAATTATATTTTTCCATTAAGAGCAGTTGTGACAGAAAATTACTTAAATATATATTGATGTCGGTTCATGTTGTTGGTATTACGATTGCTGCACTTTGACACTCTTCGGAAAACAGTAGCCTTCCCAGAGCTAGTAGCGGTGAAACTTTTACGGAATTACCACTGAAGATGTCAGCAGTGAAAGACGACGAAATATTTGGAAGCATTTGTAGTTGCAGAGGCAACTACGCTAACAACAGGAACAGAAATCTACATAGGAGAGAACCCTAGGTTATTAAGAGCGAGTTCGTCTCTCACAGCCTAGCCGGAGAACAACAAGGGCAGGTCACAGAATTCTAGCTAAGACAAAGAATTTGCACATTAATTTTGTTACTGGCAACGATCAGTTACCTAAGGTATGGTGTAAACCACTATAGATGGAAAAATTTACAAACTATGTTTTAGATGTGCAGTTGTCGGTTTAAGGTGTCAGTACTTGAATCGATGTGGCTAGACCGGTGTGGGTTCCAACCCCGCAGCCGGTAGACCGTATATCAGTTATATTCGTGGAGAGGATTGGCATCCTCTCTGCGGGTACGCTAGGGTGGAAGAATGTTAGCTTGGGTCAATGTGACAGATTGTAGTCACCCACCTAATTAATGAGGTTTCCAGGTTTTCCTCATTCCTGCACTGAATGGTGGTTAGTGGTTACACTTGTAAATTAAATATTTTTTTATGATGTATCTAGTGACCTTTCATAAATTACTGATGTTTGATGATAAATATTTTTTAGCCATCAGCATAATATGCAATGACACATTCAATCGTGAAAATCTGGAAAACGGCTTGAGATATCGAGATTGACCAAGAGTCTTATTTTTACGTAAAAATGTTGGCTCTTTTATAGTTTAATTTATAAATTCTATTAACTGTACAGGTAAAAAAAGTATTAGTGAATTAACTTGCTCCCAAAAACCTAATTATACCAATTTTGAATTCGATATCTTTGTTTTAAAGTTATCATTTTTTGGAAATTTATTTTAGTTTTCAATATCCTGTAATTCTTTAAATAGTAACATGTTACTTAGGCAAATTTTGCTCAAAAGACATATTTTTATGTCTACTATCTCCGGTTGCTATATGGCCCATAAGTTATGGGACACCCTGTATAATGTTTTATGAGTTCAATGACACGTATGCAGGTGTCAGTGGAAATAAAGTTTAAGCTTTCTAGAAGAGCATACATTTGCTAAACTAACACCTGCAAAGGCCCATAATTATCAACCGAACAACGATTACCCTTTTGTAAATTGGATTAACTTTTGCAGTCTTTAAAACCTCAGGAAAATACCCTGCTGCAGTGACAAATTTACAAGATATACAGGGTGTCCCATAGCTAATGGGCCATATAGCAACAGGTATAGTAATAGAGTCAAAATAAGCCGTTTCTGCTTAAGTTATGATACCAAATTTGGGTCGGTGAGATCGAATCCCGCGGTTGGTAGACAGTATATTAGCTATATTCTTGGAGCAAATTGGCACTCTCTCTGCGCGTATGGTAGGGTGGAGAAATGTTGGCTTAGGTCAATGTGAGGCATTGATACCGGTCCATGTTTGACCACCGATTTAATTATTGAGGTTTCTCTCATTTTTGCACTGAATGGTGGTTAGGGCCTACCAACGTAAGTCGTTCCTGGGCGCAAATGCGGCCTGCTTAATAATAATATGTCGCCTCCTTTCCCGCACAAGTCTTCGACTTCTGGGCTAATACTCGTGATTAGAATGAGAGGTAGAGATATTAATATTATTATTAGTAAGTACATGGTTTTGTATTGTATCTACAATGTGTGTGAACGATATATTTCAAATCCAATTCGTATAAGCATAAATTAGCACAAATACATCTAGGTACAGTAAATGACAACACTGCGACATGTAATAAAGATGTAAAGACGCCATAACTGGTAATTTTGGTCTACAATAAAGGTTACACGTTTTATTAACTTTTTATCAACTCTTATGCATTTTTTTTACATTCGTCAATATGATCAATACAAACCACTTTCAGTGTTATATCACTTGAAGAAAAAAATAGAAGAAAAAAAAAGTAAATAATTGAAAGTAGTATTATAGTAATAAAATATTGAATGTAATGTGAAAGGAAGAGAACGATAAGAAAGAAAATATAAAAGTAACAAACAAGAAACAGCCTTTTCAGAATATATTTGTATTATTTTGCAGACACAGATCAAATGAGGCTTATATCCCCAAATGTATAATCAGAAAATCAACTACTACCCATATCATGTTGTAACGAATTAGTGTCAAATTATACAGAATAATAAACAGCACGTTTCTGTAATTATTGCCAACTACGAGAAAACCTTTGTCACACTGTCTGTAAATGAATCATGAAATTGATGTTAATACTTAAAGTGCATTTTTTATTTCTGCTAGCAATTAAGCAATTAAGTAGGTAACACAATTTTTGAATCGATACGTAAAATATATTTAAATGTAAAATATTCACATCTACTGCATACTGTTACTTTAAGTAAGTCACCATTATTTTAAATACAACAGTTACTGAAATGAAAAGTGTAATAAATGGTAAAACAAACAATAACTGTTGCAGGAATGTAGTCGTTTGAAACTAGCAACAATTAACTTTGAATTCAGCCATGGCCACGGAATTGTCCACATTTTTTGTAACTATGTCCAACAATCTTGCTAGGACAATACACTGAAAAAATAATTCGTAAATTATTAATTACTTGAAATCGTGAAGTATATTAGGTGATAATCGAAATAATGACCAATAGTAATACTTATCTCCAAAAAAATCTCATTTAGCGTTAAATATTTAAAATCGGAAATTATTCATAAAAGGAATCAGCAAGGTTAGAACAATTTATTAAAAATAATAATAGTAAGTTACAGACAACTTTATCGTTAATTAATTAATAATTGAATTTTCTTAAAACGGCATTTTTATTTTTTTTGCAGTAAATTATCCGTAGAACATCCTTGTTTCTTTCAGAGACCGAACGGTATTTTTTCCGAGATCTCTTAATTTAATTAAAATAGAAAGTATTCGGTTATCCTGATAATTATGTACTTACAGTAAACAGTATTTAAGCATTTTGTCCTACTTTCAATTAACAGTTAATCGGTCATTTTGGATCTCAGTAAAAATATTTAGTCATTAAAACGCTTATACCAAAAAATAACCGATTAGGTCAATCATGGAACTTCCTGTGGGACATTTCGTATTAAATGTTCGCTGAAGGTAACGTCAAAATGGAATAAATTTGCATATTACTAATAAACAATCTAAATTTAATAGCAATTTGTGGGAAATATTCGTAGTTGTGGTTGTCAAATTCTAGTTTTATTTCAATTAGCGCAAAATTACAAAGACAAAAAAATATATAATCGTGTATTTTGGATCACACTATGAAACTGAAAAACACTAGTGTTGGCATCTTGCTCTGTCTTTTGATCTTGATCTTGTCTTGGTACCGCAAAAATAAAAAAAATGTAAGAAGGGGAGATATACAGAGAGTAACTATCACTGTTACCAAATTGGTAACTAATAAAGTTCCATGTTTCTCATTTGTATGCAGCAGTCTCGCGAAAATCATGCAAAATTACGAGACAAGAAATTTGCGAAACTCTTGGAAGACACATGATCTTGCAAAATCGAGCAAAAACAAAACTTGTCTTGTTCTGCGAGACAAAACGAGACTTTTTCAAATTTTGCAAGACTTCTTGTCTCAACTAACACGTGAGATATAAGTGGTCTGCTTACTTCCAGCTCGCCCTAAACGGCTCAACTTACAGGAAGCGATCTACATTGCAGCAGGTACTTAACGCAGACCTCTCGAGCCATTAAATCTGTAAATGAGACTGCAGGAAACAACTACTCCCCGGACTAATGCCCCAACCGGCATTAAATTACTCCTGCAGTATCTGTGTGAACAGGCAAGAACTCTTGTCGGACACACCACCAGACATAGACCGGTTTCGGGCTTGCTAGCCCTCATCAGTATGCCATAGGTGAGATGACCGACAATTGAACTGGCTGTTCCTTCATATTATGTATGTTCACATATAAACTGAGTGCAGGTGAGATATAAATGGTCTGCTTACTTCCTGCTCGGCCTAAGCGGCTCGACTTTTCGAGTATCATTTACACACTAAATACCACATTACAATTCTCTGAAACATTATGTGACAAAACTTTATAGAAAAAAAGGCTGCCGCTATCTTTATCAAAACGCGACTTAAATCAATTTTATGAAATAGAAATTGTTTTACAATACGAAATACGAACATGAATATGCAGTTAAAACAATGTCTGTTTAATGTGAGTAACTTCATATTGAGTTTTAAAATTCACAGTTATTGAAAATTACTCGGCGTCAGATTGACCAATGCAGGAAGATGCACCACAAAGTACATTACGTAACTCCATCAAATCCTCTTGGAAAGTAATGGTCGATCTATAACCGGCTCGAAGTAAATTATCCGTGATATAAATCTCTTATACCGTCATCGGTTATATAATAGTTTTTTGACCGTTAAGACTGAACTTGAATTTTGTCACATTCGGTAAAATATCATATTTTAATTAATTAAAATGGAAACCGGAATATATAATAAATTATTATTTATTTTAGAAGATGATTCGATATATTTGCTTCAAAGTAACATAAAAAACTCAAGTAACTTTCATTATACTTATTTGATATATTATAAATCATTAATGAATTAAGAAAGTCAAATCTTTATTAACTGCATGCAAATTGGTACTAAATAGTAAATTTATATAAAATTTCTCAAAATATTATTGCAATAAATTACAAAAGCATCAACAGTAAACAGATATCATTACTCTGACATTTTTATGTTGGTTTGATTAAAAAATAAAATCATATAGCAGGTCATATAAAATTGTGACACTAGTTTATAACTTTTTTTGTTAGAAAGATTTTACGTAGTCTTATAGAAACATGCGTGCTAAATAAATATTTTTTATTATATAAACATTCGCTTTTGTCCATCATTCGCTAATAATTGCATAAAATTAGAATTTGAAAGCAATGATTATAAAATTAGGTTAAGGAAATAAGTTCGTAAATCCTGCAACAGAATTTTCAAAAAATAATACATTAGAAAATTTTAAGAAATACTTAACTAGCAGGTTTAAATTCTATGACAGCTGAACCGATAAACTTTCGATTATTTTTAAATAAAAGGTGTTTGTCTTTTAAACATTTAATTTTCTATTCATACTTTCTTCATTTAGCGATGGATTATCCAAAATGTTCGCCATTGAAAATTATCGACAGAATTTTTATTTATTATACATCTATACAAATAATTTACAATTGTGCTATAACTAAAAGACATGTATAATTGGGATGTTATATTCTAAAAGAACAATTAAAAATAATTATGATGATTCATAATCGTATTTAATTGCATACAAGCAACCTTTAATAGTAACTGCATTACAAAATTCAAGCAATACTTTGACCTCCAGTATTAGCAGAAATAAATAAAATATATTTTTTTATTAACTAGTTCCAAATTCTATTAAAAACAATTATTTGTACACAGTAATATTTTTATTTACTTCATATTTCTTAAACTTAGCAACGTGAAACACCTATAAATCTTGCAATAGACAATAGAAATGAAAGTTTGCCGTGTCACATTTTGTACAAAACATTTTATTTTACCCATAACACAGTTCTACTTATGCAATACACGTTACAACATCAAAACACAAAGACGTCGACACCTACATTTTAACATACCATGCCTGTTTAGTATTGCCAGCTTCTAATTGGGGTAGATTCGCTTTGGTCTTCTGGCACTTGGACATAAACGTCATAGTATAATCACAACACCCCGTGGCTGATCCTAAAACTAATACTTAGTCCTGTAAACGTCCAAGAAAGGATCAACCGGTAAAGATGTTTTTTTCCGAGGACCTAACTAACAAAGGAGGTACATTTTGAGAGACACAGCCTGCTCTGAGCTCTGGCCCGGGTGTACCACACGAGCACAAACCACGCGAGCGACTGACACGAAGGACGCGCGCGCGCCTGCTAGATCTCTCCTGCTGCAGTTGGGATCGTCGAACCTCCTGGCACGGCGGATTTCGCTATATCTGAATCCGCATCCAATTATTTCCGAATCGGTGTGTTCTGTAGTCTGTTGGACGGAGAATTACTGCGACAATTAGTTTTGGATGAGGGAGACATTAAATTAAACTGGAGAAAGTTAGGCGACTTGTTGAAATATCGGAGGAACAATACAAGGTTGTTTCGAAAATAAATATCAAATTGACCGTATTTGTTTGAAGAAACACCCCAAGTATTCAAATCTCATGAAGAAGATTTATTTACTTCTTGCGGTTGCTGTTGACATCTTGCCTTGCTTTTTCTTGATTCTGATTTGGTCTCGCAAGACAAGAGAAGACAAGATCAAAACAAGATCTGACAGCTCGAATTGCAAGATAAGACAAGATTTAAAACAGTCTTGTGAGACAAGAAAAAATATTTAAGTAAACATTAGCTGAAAAAATAAATTTTGCATTTATATTGTAGGTATATACTTTATTTAAATGTTACGTAAAACTCACTGTTTCTATACTTTAAAACCAATCGACCATATAGACAGTTACGTGTGAGTTCCGAGCGGAACTGTAGGCGACCGCCATTGTTACAAAATTCGTATCAAAATTCCATGTTTCACATTTGTATACAAGAGCAAACTCACGAGACATTTGCAACATTTTCTGTTCCTGTTTGATCAGATCATTCATCTTGGCATCAAGTAAATTCCGGGGTTCTACAAGGTTCTGTTCTTGGACCATTTTCATTCCTGTTATATTCGATGGATCTTGATGACTTCATAACTATCCGTCACAGTTTTTATGCTGACACAAGATTATATGGAAATCTTCTAGAACAGCACCACACCATTCAAAGTAATCTGACAGCTATTGATAGCTGGTGTAAAACTTGGTTAATTCCACTAAATTCGAATAAATGCACTGTACTTGACATGGGCAACAACAATCCTCATAACTACTACATCATAGATGAATCCTCAAGCAGTGGCAGAACAGAATGACTTTGGTGTGACAATAACTACAGATATTTCCTGGTCCAAATATATCAAAGATCCTACATATTATTTAAGGCATTTCAAAAGCCCAAGCCTAGATTGTTTTCCCTTCGATTTAAATCCTACGTAAGGCCTGTGGTGGAGTAAGCTGGTGCATATGATCACCGAATTTGATTAGAGACATTAACCTACTAGAAAATGTTCAACGCAAATGTTGTAGACACGTGACTACTATGAGGAATCTCCATTGATCAAATACTGAATTCAAGTCAGGTTAAATATGAACGATATAAAATTTTTTGCACTCACACATTTATTTATCACATTACAAGCACGATATACCAGGAGCTCAACAATTTTAAATATACGCTCTAAAACCTCAATTTGATGATTTTCAAATGACATATTTTATTGGAGGCCGGTTTAAAAATATTAGCTACCTGGAATCTAATAATATATTTCCATGTGTTCTGTGATTAATACTTAGCTAATTTTTATTTGTTATCCTAACTATTTTTATTTTAGTCATTAATGTTTATTTTCCTATCCAAATGTAGACACCTCTATCTCTGTTATTGGTATTACATCGCTATATATGTATTTTAATACTTCTAAATGTTTCAGCATTAATGTTACATTTTAAAATGCTTTGAGTATCACCAATCTTTTCGATCTGGGAATTGCACTTTAATTTATAAAGTCTAATGAGTTCTCTTTCATTCAATTGTTCCATTATAAGAGCTAATCAATTTTTCTTGATGATAGTAAGTTGCTTTTTGAAAACTACTTACATCAGCTGACTCATTTTTTAGCGAAATGTAATATTACGATGAAGCATGTTCTTTAATCGGAACTGCAGAAGGCCTACGTTATAAAGTTTTTTTAAGTAGTAGTGTCTAGTGTGAATAACTATTACCATCCATAAGCTTCTTTTAAGTGCAATGTACCTCGTAGCTTGGTTGTTGCCAGGTTACCTATTTTAAGATATTTATTTCATCGAATTTAGATTAAGGAATGCTAGGCTCTACAACTACTCGATTTATTATTGACGTTGGTCGTTTCAGTATGCAAGTTGTGATTAGAAATTAACTTATATGAAGTCATAAACCGTTACATAAATTCAAACAATATTGAAATTTTA
This sequence comes from Monochamus saltuarius, assembly GCA_025584915.1. Lineage (NCBI taxonomy): Eukaryota > Metazoa > Arthropoda > Insecta > Coleoptera > Cerambycidae > Monochamus > Monochamus saltuarius. The sequence goes on from CM046726.1 coordinate 4,088,386, forward strand.
TCCTCAAAGTCCTCAACGACATGATCAATAGCTTGGGCGATAATTTACAACACGTGGCAATCTGCTAATATATCAATAAATAGAAATGGACACGTATGACTATAAATCATGGTCTTATTCCAGTGGCATATATAAATTATGTATTCATAGTTCTAATCTAGAATTTTTTTAATATACCCTCTTCCCAATAACGGAAACAGTAACAAATATTAGTTGATATCCAAATAGTACAGTAATTTGAATGAATAGCTAAATAAGTTTTTGAAATTCATAAATCATTAAGCAGTTTGCTACAGCCATTCCTTAAAATTAACCATCTTTTGAGAATATTTTCCGGTATTATGTTTCAAGTGTATATCCTCAAAGTTAAGAATAATGGAGCATCGAAAAAAAAATTGTCATCGCTTCTAAAAGAATTGATGAACAAAATATACTTACGAGTAGCACTTAATATAGCAACGTTATTACAAATATTACACTTAACGACACACGTGAAATTAAAATGCAATTTACTTTAAGCGAAATTCTTGTCTTTAAATGAACAAAATACTTTTGAAACCATTTCCAATTTAAAACGTTTCAGAAAGTAATTTCGATTTAATCTTCCGAACTTTTATATAGAGTTAAGTTCTTTTTCCGATTCTAACTTGAAAAGGGAATATGTGATGTTACAACACAGACAAATTTAACATTTTACTTGGCACGGTTTATGTTGGCGTAAATTAGGTATCTAATTTTTGTTGTCTGGAATTTTGGAGAAAATAAATATTATTTGCATCACGTAGCACATTTTTCAAGATTATTCAAAGTTTATAAATACATTATTCTAGAATGTATGATTTATACAAGCGTTGATTTATTTATACTAATGAATATTATACATTCTAACATCTATTGAAATAACAATAAAAATTAAATAATAAAACATACTTTAAACTCCTACAAAATTTAGTGAGTGACGACATTTTTTAGTTCATTTTATAATATTTAGTTTATGTAAATAAAATGATTTGACTTCAATCAATAAACTGCACAAAAACTGTACAAAAAGAAATCTCGAGCGTTTGTAAGATAATTTTGATATTCTACTGTTGAATATGTAAACATTCGTATTTCAGACCTAAAAATTGGTTGTTTTGACTGCTTTCTCACGTTATTTATTCATTCTACTTTTCAGTATTTGAAAATAAGCAGGAGATCCTGTTATTTGATAAGCCCTAGATTATTCAATTATTAAATGTCTATAAAATTATTTGTATTTGTAGAAACACACAAGAACAGATCATACTTAAATGAGCAAAAAAACTGGAAATTTTCCTTCGGGCGGCAAAGAGTTTAGCAAATAACAGGAACGTTATCTCATGCCACCTGCAAATCTTCAAAATTACCGAAGTATAATGAATATTTGTATAACAATAGAAAGCGGTCTAATCAACAAATTTTTAGGTACAGGAATCAAAATAGGTACGTATTTTTTTTAAATTCAACTCAAGATGTAAGTATTGTTATAACATACAATTACTTAGTTTTGCGTTACGTTGTTTATTTTTTGAGATTTCTGTACCTTAAAACACCACAAATTTGATTTTACGGCGAGAAATACGGCGACCTTAAGCAAAATATCACAGAAGTGTTTAAATGAATTTTGCACTGAAGTAAATAGAATATATATAAGAAACGAAAGAAAAATTATATTCTTACTGAAATTAGTCCAACTTGGCTATTTTGCTAATATCAAAAGTCAGCTCGATACACCAAACATGAATGATTCTTTTAAATCAAAAGTATATTTCCAAAATTTTATACACATAATATCCATTTAAAGGCAGAAGATAATTTTGAGCATGAGAAAAATTACGTGCGTCATTTCCTGTTAAAAATAAATCTCTACCTGGACATGATCCTATATTTTTGGAACACACTAAAGGCACTAACATAAATGACTTTCGATACACAGTGGGGTCCAGCATCTTCGAGAAAGATGTCAGTGATAACAATGGAACACGATTCGTAATTTTTACAATCACTACAACGAAAATTTATTTTAACTGACGCTAGTAGCATCGAGCCTTGGACAGTTGGCAAGATCATTGAGTACGAAACAAGATTGTAATTATTACGACCCGTTGTATAATTAGCGACACTGAGAATAATTGGTAGGTCGGATTATGATAATAGAATTAGCACTACAGAATATATATTGTCCATTCATTCCTAGGTTTGCATTATTAATCAATAAAGTAAAAAAATAAGCTAAATTGTTACTAATAAATAATAATGCCTAGCGATCTAGAAATATTTTAATTTACACATATGATTTCTTACCTAGAGTACTTGTACATTGAGTTGCTAAACTTGACAACCTAAAATTCACTACTTCTCAACACTTAAAAAGTCGTAAAAATAACACTGGTAGTAGTTACGGTTTTGAAATTTAAACAAGATAGATTAAGATAAAAATAGTGAAAACAGCAACAATGCTATAATAAATTATACTTAAATCTTACGTGTACACATACATATTAATATAATTTTAAAAAATAAACATTTAATTCTTTTGATGTTTGTTAACAACGTATGACTGAGTCAACTATTTGTTTTGCTGAGGCAAATAACACAAACTCAAATATAAAAAGTTTATTTCAAAGCCAAATAGAGTTAATTCAGTAGCATTACCAATTTCGTTTACATATTGTTTTCAGTTACAGCTTTCTTTTGTAACTTAAATATTATCAGACTCACTGTTTTACCAAATTGTTGGAGAGTACATATATGAGAGCAAAAGAGTGAATAATAACATAATCTCAAGAAATCCTTGCTCAAAAATGGTGCAGTCTACAAATTAAAAACATCGTAGGTACCAGATAAAAAGGGTAATTCAGTCATAATGTCATTCATTGTAAGAGGAGATAGGAAAAAATTAATATAATAAGATGATGCCATTAAAAAAAGTTATAAATGCATATTTACGCAGAGAAAAAAATTGAATTATTATTTAAACCTCTTTTCGAGCTGTCACTGCCCGATTGATACAGTTTCAAAATCAACTTGTTGACAGCCTGGGCGCAACGTTGACAAATTTAAAAATTTTCGTTAGTATTAGACATCATAAATAAACTTAACTACGTACTATCCATAGCCATAATAATGACACTCTTTAAAACGAATTTGATAACTTATTTGAACTGCTGACGTATCTGTAATGACATCTTTCAACTTTTAACATAAGCCCATAATTATCCACTCCACTCTATAATAGAAATCTAGCGAAAAGATCATCAAAAACT